>SWBH01000338.1:0-13373 GCA_024195465.1 Aureobasidium sp. EXF-8845 | reverse complement strand
AAAAGCGATCGGGTTATAGGCTGTCGTTTGTTGGGATAAGGCGGATGACTGAGAAAGTCCTTGGAGCCTGTAGATTATATGAAAGGAGTCTGGAGAATGAACCAGAGACTTGTATCGGATGCGCAGGAAAACAACTGCACAGACGACAAAGCAAATAAGAAAACAGAACTTTTATGAAGTGAGGTTTCTTGTGGTGTAGAGAGGACAAGGGGAGAGTGAACTGTGGACAAGCAGACGACGTAAAGGGCACTCGCCGACAAAATCTCTGACTTGCCGCCTGCCTCTCACTCAACTTCCAATTTCTTGGCGCGCGTCGATGCGGACCCTGAGCTTATTAGCGTCCCCCTTCCTCTCCAATCACATCTTTTCTCTTCCATCTTTTGCTATCGCTCCGGCAAGGGGGGCGAAGCATCACCACGCCTAACTTTTGTCTCTCTTCTCGACCCCCCACCTGTTGTTTCGTCTAAATGGATGATGATGAGTCACGTGTAATCACTGCTTATGCTTAATACAAATTCATGTCTGGCAGAGCAATTATAGATAAGATAAGTATTCGTAGGTCTTCGTATATACACCAAAAACAATCTCAGCAAACGGAATGCTTCTCGCCATAAACGCCACCATTCATGTACGCATCTATGCTGTTCATGCTCTCCAAATCCCCCAAAAGTACAAGCATGCTATTTGATTGAATCACTCGGTGAAATTGGCCTCAGGACTGGCGAAAAAGTCCTCTCTGCGAATACCACTGCGGTCACACATACTGCGGAAGATACCTCCCTGGTCGTAGAGAGTGATGGGGCGGTCCAGCTCGGCAATTTGTCCCTTGTCCATAACACAGATGCGGTCGTAACCGATAATGGTCTTCAGACGATGGGCAATACACAAAAGAGTCTTGCCCTGGAAGCCCTTGACAATCGTGCGCTGAATTTTCTGATCCGTTTCAAAGTCGACGGATGAGGTTGCTTCGTCACAGACGATGATGCGGCTACCGCGCACAAGAGCACGAGCTAGAGCCATGAGTTGACGTTGACCGAGGGAGAAGTTCAAGCCTTCCTCCTCGACGGGAGCATCGAGATGAATACGTGTGGAGGAATCAGCAATGTCTTGATCTTCGCCAACAAGATCTGCTTGACGAAGTGCTCCCCACAGTGCCATGTCTGTGTGCTCGTTGAAGGGATCGAGATTGCTGCGGATGGTGCCCTTGAACAATGTTGGATCTTGCGGGATGATAGAAAGACGCGATCTCAGATCCCTGAGACCAATCTTGGCAATGTCGAGACCATCGACTGTGATGCTTCCGCCACTAAGCTCGACGAGACGGAAGAGGGTGGACATGATAGTTGACTTTCCAGCACCAGTACGACCAACAACACCGATGCGCTCACCTGCATTGACGTGCATGTTGAGACCCTTGAGCACAAGAGGAAGTCCTTCACGGTAGCGCATCTGAACATTTTCGAAGACAATTTCACCCTTCTCCGGCCAGGAGGGACGAACATCAACGGTGTGCAGAGGAGCTTCCTCCTCGAGGTTGTTGCCGTAGTAGTAGATACGCTCGGTAGAGTTCATGTTGTTCTCGACTTCAGCAAGTTGGCGGACAGTAAACTGGATCATCTGCACCACTGAGAGAATGTAGGACAAAACGAGACCACCAATACTGGGATTGACAGAGAAACCGGCAGTGACTACCAGGATACCAGTGACGAAGACGAGAAGAGTACCGATTGCGTCGAGACGAACAGATAACCAGCGTTGATTCGAGAAGGTGAGGTAGTAAGCAGAGTTCATGTTATCAATTGCATCACGAACAGATTCCGAGAATTGGTCCTGCAATCCGTAAGCACGGATAGTAGCGACACCAGACACTGCTTCACTGAAGCGAGAGAAGACACTGCTTCGTAGAACAGCTTCGTGACGCTTGATCTCACGTGCTGAAGATCGATAGTAGCTCGCGGCGAACAAAAACATGATGAACAATGGGCCCAAAGCGGCAGCGAAGTAGTAGTAGTAGGCGATGATCAGGATGAAGACGGCAACGATCTGCGCCATCGTCATGAAGAACATACGGAAGGCATCAGTCAAAGCGTTATCCATGGTGTCGACGTCCTTGGAGAAGCGATTGGTGATGCGTCCGAGCGGAGTCGTGTCGAAGAAGGACATTGGTGCGCGGAGAACTCGGGTGACTGCATTGTGAAGCAGAGTCGCACTGGCTCGAGTACCGCAGATGGTCAAGATACTGGAGAAGACAAACATGAGAACAGCCTGCGATATACCGAGTCCGGCATAGATTCCAATGTATTTTCCCTTGCTGTAGTGGAACTTATCCGAAGTCCACCACGATAGCCACAAACTGGTTGCAATGTTGGCACCTTGGGATAGAATGAGGGTCAGGAAGATCAGTGGTGCGACTCCAAGAGAACCAGAGGCCTTGACATAAGCCTTGTAAATGCCAAACGAGACACTCTTGACTGCACGCTCTTCAGCCTGCATGAGTCCCGCAGCTGGCTTCTTGCCATCGACCTTCTTTTGGACGTCCTTCTTCTCTTCCTCGACTTCGTCACCGTCAACCTCTTCGTCCTCCTCGGGCTTCTTTTCCTCTTTGGCAGTAGTAGCCATGAGTTTCTGGAAGTCTGCATCGGTCTCCATGAGGTTATCGAATGTGTCGATCTTGTAGGGTGTGCCGTCTTGCACCCAGATGATTCGATCGCAGCGGTGCAAAACATGAAGTTGATGAGTTGCAAGAACTCGAGCCTTGCCTTTGAGAAGGCCACAGATAGCGTTGTCCATGATGTGTCGTCCAACGTGAGCGTCGACCGCTGAGAGCGGATCATCCATGAGCACAATATCGGCGTTGAAGTAGATAGCTCTGGCAATGTTCAAACGTTGCTTCTGGCCTCCGGACACAGTTATACCACGCTCTCCGATTTCGGTGAGATCACCGTTAGGGAGCATGTCGAGATCAGGACGCAGGGCACATGCGTCTACTACTTCATCATACCAATCCTGGTCGAAGGGCTTTCCAAAGGTGATGTTCTCCTTTACAGTAGCATTCTGGATCCAGGCGTATTGAGGACAGTATGAGCGCGAAGCGCCAAAAGTGACCTCACCTGAAGTTCTGCGCATCTCTCCTCCAAGCGCAGCCAAGATCGACGTCTTGCCGGAACCAACACTTCCAATGACAGCGACAAGCTCATCACGGGCAATTGAGATGTTGAGGCCCTTGATCTCGAACGGATGCTCGCTCTCTTCGGTCAAGGTAGTGCTGCTATCAGAAGCTTCAAGGTCACCATGCTTTTCCGCTTCTTTCAGTGCTTTGGTAGCCTGCTTCGCGTCCTTCTTGGCTTGTTTGTCAGCCTTGTGGTCGGCCTTTTTATCAGCCTTTCTGGCAGCTTTGGCTTCCTTGGAACCAGGATCTCCTACTACTTTTTTCTCAGCCTCCTGGGTCGGAGTTCTTTCCCAGGTGAAGTTGGCATTCTTCATGACAATGGCACTTTTGCCCTCGTAGTCCCATGCTGCTTCGTCCAGTGCCTCTTCAGCTAGTAAGAACTCTTCGATTCTGCGTATAGATGCAGTGGCGTCGACAGTCTGACCGATGACAAGTGGTAGCAAATTGAGTGGCAGTCGGAGACCGTTAAAGAGTGCCAAAGACGAGAAGATCTTTGCAGCTGTGAAGGTCTGACCTGAGTAACTGTAGGTGATGAAAGCCAGCATAGAAGCGAACACAGGCATAGACATCGAAACAGCCATGATACCATTACGAATGTTCAGCAAGAACTGGATCTTGCCAATTTCTCTGCGTCGGATTTCCTTCAGACGATTGAGGAAACTGGTCTCCCAACCAAAGTATTTGACGAATCTGACACCAGAAAGGATTTCCTGGGTGAGTCCAACTCTCTGGTCGGTAACTTTGTTGATGGCCTTTCTGCGAGCGAACAAGGTTTTGATCGATCGTCCAAGCAAAGGCATTGCAACGATGAGGAGACCAAAGCCAGCCAATGCACTGTAGTTGATGTTGATGAGAAGCAGAACTAGCGTCAGAACAATAGAGATTGGCGAAGCCCAGATCATGTGGAACATGCCAGAGGCTGTATCGATGCGATAGGTGTCGGTAGACATCAAATTGACGATTCTGCCGTTTGACCAGCCTTCCCCACTGCCCGAAACTCCCTTCTTGTCTTTCGAGTTGACCTTTTCTCTCTTGAGCTTTGCCTTCAACCATTTCTTCTCCTCTTTACTGCCAGGCGCAATACCGGAAGGAAGTCCAACAGGCTCAGTGTTTGACTTGCCTCCAGCCCTTGCTCTACCAGAAAGTTTCATAGCCTTTTCAAATATAACAGCGATGGTGACCGCGCGGGCCTGTCCACCGACTATCATACCTCGATATAGGAAGTGGTTTGTGCAGACACTCTGGATGACTTGCAAGACGGTAACGCCAATGACTAAACCAATACCATGGCCAATGTCTGGTTTGGGCGAGCCTGTCTTCTCGGAGAGATAGACCTCAGTGGAGAACTTGATTAGATAACGTAGAACAAAGGGAGCCAAAACTTGGACCACGGCGGCGATCAGTTCACAGAGTCCTCCCAGTAAGAATTCGCCCTTGAATGTGTCGTAGAGCGCCCATTTGAGAGGGTTCTCGGTTCCGTTGTCGACCCTCTTCTTGAATGCAGCCTTTAGTCTGACGGACATGACAGCTACACTACGATCGGGGTTGACTTTCCATAGATCGGTGAGCTCAAGTGGTCGTTGATATCCGACGGACATTATGGGTGCCATCCATTGGAAAGTGAGATGACTGAAGAAATTGGCCTTGTATTCTCTCGACTCTCCTTGCTCAGTCGGTACTGGTGGTTTAATTTTTCTCTTGAGTGGATTTATCCTTTCGCCCCATGACTGCTTCTCGCCTTCTATGCTTCTCTGGCTTTTGTCGTCTGGCGTTACATTGCTCGATGAAGATGTCCAGTCACTCTGATGGCGGTCGAGCGGCGATCGACCATGTTTCTCCGCATGTTTTTCGGCGTCCTTTTGTTGCACGTATTCCTTGTCCAGTACTTTTTCAGAGTTGAGTTCTTTTGCTGTTCCGACTCTCTCTAATGGCTCGGTGGCTACGGAATTTCCCTGTGCAATGTCGGCAGCAGGAGGTGGGTTGCTGGTATCGCCCGATGTCCAAACCGTGTCTGGCACTGGGGCTGACATGTTCGGAGGCGTGGTAGGTGTCGCGGGCTCAAAAAGTCGATGGGAGTGAGATTAGGGGAAACAGCGAACGACAGCAATAATACTACAAGGCGGCAGGCAGCTACTCATTGTTCATGACGCCTCCATGTCTGTCGTATCGACCCGAGTCGGCCTCCGCTTATGCCGTCTTTGATGCATCTTCGATGGAGGGAGGCGCTAGAGGACATAGACTTTTCGATAGAGAACATTGGCAATCCGCTCACGCCGCTGACATGCACTGCACATGGAACAACATGGACCTTTTACACATGGACATCACGTCTATCTCATCGTCATGTCAAACAGCAAACTGGCCACCTGAAAGATTCCATACCCACAGTCTCAGCAGTCTCGAATTATGTCCATATTCGACTTCTGTTGTTGACTGCGTTTACCTGTTCTCCGTATTGGTAAGCAGGCAAACGTTCTCTAAAACAAACTTTTGATCTCCTGAAAAGGTCGGCGAGTCGGTGAAACGACTCCTCCACATTTCCGATGTAGATAAACAAAAATACGGCAGATCTGATTTGCAGATGTCCCTGCAACAAGGTTCAGCCTCCAAATGCTTGTGATCTGCTTGTTTTTGGTGCAAGAGTCATTCGTCGCCGGACTGTTGTTTGGCCGTGACAGAGACCATCTCAGTCTCATCTTACAAATCCGTTCCTACCACATCAGCTTTCTATGACTCGACATAGACCTTTGTCAGGAAGGATCGATATTGTTTCGAAGCTGAAAGATACAGGAGCCACTCCTACGCCTTGCATCCAATCATCTGTTAATGATTCACCTGCCACTTTTGGCAGACGGTGCCGAAAGCCGAGATTCCGTACTCCGTAGAGCAGGCTCAGCAACGCGGCAGGTCTAACTGTCAGAGAGACCAACAAACCGACCACAAATCTGACAGGAACCACGAACTTTGCTAGCTCGACAAGTAGGGCTCTATAGATCGCGTCTTTGGACAAGAGGTAGGTAGAACAAGCTACGTCGTCGTACTTGAAATCAGACTTGAGCGCTTAATATCGTCGGCTGTGGATGCAAAAAGTCCGACAATGCCTCGGCCACCGTATTGATCGTATCCATCGCGTCTACCGTATCCCGCATTCGACTACCAGCTTGTATCGCGCATAGCTTGTCCATCAACATACACGATGTCTGACTTCATTCACGACCAAGCCCCTAGCAGCAGCAATATCGCATTCCAGTATCCGTTCGCCTCAGCACCGGACATCATTCGATCACACCAAAAGGATGCATACTTCCAGGGCGTGCTGCTAGAGCGCCTCTCCTCTGTACTACGGAATCTCTATGGCGCCCGCTTCGCGCAAACTCATATGACAGGCACGCGGACCTCCGCCGACCTGTTATACCTGTCCTTGACCACTTTGGTCGGGAACCGCACACTGGGAGAAGAGTACTGCGACATCGTCCAGGTGGAAGATGATACGCTGCGCCTTCCAAGCGCGGTTAGAAGAGGAGGATACATACTCGCCAGCGTCTTGCTGCCATACGGTCTTACCAGACTCCTGCCAGCTTTTCGAAGGAAGTTGCGCGCAAAGTTAGAAGTCTCTCTCCGACGACGGAACAGCAAGCCCGAGCAATCGTCCGAGTGGCTGACCAATCTACAATCTTACATCCTCCGGAACCTCGACACCATTACTTCTCCTTCGCCGATACATGCTCTCAGTCTGACAGCCTTCTACTTCACCGGTGCATACTACCATCTCGCGAAGCGACTTAGTGGTCTCCGCTACATCTTCACCAGGCGTCTAGATCCCGGCGAGCAGCGTATTGGTTACGAAGTCCTAGGTGTGCTTCTAGTCCTACAACTCGGTGTTCAAGCCTACCTGCACGCCCATGAAACTTACTCTTCCGTCCCTGTCATCAGCAATCCCGCAACTCTGAGCGGAGGAAGCGCTGTACTTGACAACGGTGTCGAAGTCTCTCTAGACCCAAACGCCTATAGCTCAAACAATGCCCTCCTGTTCGAGGAAGGCAGTATTAATCACGATACCTCCAGTCTACACAGCAAGATTTCGAGGATGACACATACACCTCTGCCACCTTCAGACTCAGAGGCCGCCATTGTCAATCTTGAAGATCCAGAAAAGCTTGGATGGATTGAAAGCAGTCAACAGAGAAAGTGCACGCTGTGTCTGGAACCCATGCGTGATCCTAGTGCCACTACCTGTGGTCATGTATTCTGCTGGACTTGTATCGCGGATTGGGTGAGGGAGAAGCCCGAGTGTCCGCTGTGTAGACAAGCCGTCATGGCTCAGCATATTCTTCCCCTTAGAGGTTGAATGGGTCACACCTCCCACAATCTATGTAGCCTAATGAGAGATGGAACCCATACAAAACACATTGTAAATCTCAAGACCGAATTGTATGAATGTAAAAATTTGCTGCTTGTTAAGAATGTGCATGTAAGTGCTCTACCAAATCTAAGTTTTTCTATAGCCCGACAACTCTCAATTGCTGTTCTGTTTCATCCATCTAAATGCGCATCTTTCTTCTTTTTGTCGTAAATTCACTCATCCACTCAACCTTTCATTCCCTCAAGCTGCTTAGCAGTACGAAGCATCAGTCTGCTTGGTAATAACACCAGCATTGATCAAATCAATATAAGACCAGTAATCCCTCTGGGTACCCTCACCATCAACGGCAGCGGTAGAGTAGGAAACAGCAGTCCAGAAAGATCCACCAGAGACATACTTCTGCCAGGCGTAACGCTGGGTATCAAACAGAGTCTTGCGAGTGGCGACGTTCAAAGTGTTGTTGTACATTGCTTGCCTACATAGTTTGTTAGTATGATATCGGATCGATAAGAGTGCTAAGAGTATCACTTACAACGACCATTCGCCGATGAAGACGGGGAATTTGGTCTCCTGGGCAATGTATTGGGCTTGACCGCAGACGGCAGGGTTGACGTAATTGGCGTAGGTACCGGCAGCAGCGAAGTAGTAAACGTGCGAGCTAAAAGTGAGTTAGCATGTGTCTTTTGTAAGTGTGATAAAGGTACAGATAACAGCCGAAAAGCCATCTGATGGCTCTCGGGTCGTGCTATCTGTACCTTCACTTTACGTACTCAACAACAATATTCGTAGATGCGTCATAAAAGGGTGCCCAGAAACTAGCTCCCTTGAAGCAGTCCTGAAGTTGGAGGGGGATGCGCTTATCCACAACAGCAATTTTCTTCAGCACACCATTGATGTAGGTGTTGATCCAGTTGACAGCCTTATCAGAGAGACCTGCAGCAGATCCGAAACCAGCCAGGTTGTCTGAAGCCTCGTTGATAGGGGCAATGGTGAAAGCGTTCTGGTAGCCAGACTTCTTGATGAAGTTGAGCACACCGTCCACAGCCTGGAAACTGTAGTCGAGGTTGGTGGCGTTGTAGAACCAATCGTCGTGGAAGAGAGCCTCGCCGATATCGAGGTTGTTGACACCGCCGGGGAGAGAGTGGAGACCGATGATGATGTGCATGTTGTACTTCAAGACAGCATAGTCGGTGATAATCTTGAGCCACTTCTGCTGAGCGCCAGAGTACAACTGAGATCCAGGAACCTTGACCCAAGCTGCGTATGTGGTAGGAATACGGAGAAGGTTAACTCCGACTGACGCAAGCTGGTCAATGGTTGAAGTGTTGAGGAACGAGGCATAGCGTTCCTCGAGAATAGGTCCGCACTTGGAACCAAGGGTCTGACACAAAGTCCACTCATCAGGAGCACTGTCACCACCGACTTGAGACCACCAGATAGGATCATGCGTTCTCTCCTTTTCGAGCCAACCGCCTAGGTTCGCACCGTTTAGACGAGCCGTCTTGTAGTCTAGATAGTTACCGCCATTGACACCAAGAGGCCAGGTGATGTCGTGACTGAAAATATCTGTAGAGACGCTGATTGACGAGTTGATAGTGAAGGGGCATTGGTCGTGGAATGGTACGATAGGACCGTGGATGTTGGCATTAGTCTGCAGCTTGATACCAAGGGAGCCGAGGAGTGTGTTCAGGTCGTTGGTGATCGCACCAAGAATGCTGCTCAAGAGACCGGGAGTAGGTGCAGCGGTGGCAGAGCCAGCCAGGACAGCAGCAGCAATGGCAGCTGAAGTACGCATAGTTGCGAGCGTGAAGAAAGAAAGTGGAGAGGAAGTAGAAGCTGAGGGAAGGTGATGAGATGGAATGAGATCTCTTGTTGTTCGAGGAGATGTTCACGACTACTTATAAGCTCTCTGTCTACACACATCCAGGCTTACCATAATTTGTAGAGACATATCTTCGAGCATGACAATAGACAAGCATGCCCGACAGCTCGTTCCGTTCCCGCTGGACCGCCGCTGGGGGAGACTAAAAGTCTGTGCCTGGCAAAAAACAAACGGTTATGACGAGAACGTGGTCTGGTACACGTCCATGGAAGCACCCTCGACTCATGCCAGAAGGAAATTGTTCTTCGATCTCTCACAAAAGTTCTAGCTTGACGTCTTGTGGCCAAAGTTTAACCAGTTTTGCAGTTGCCGGCCCACGCACTGACCACATTGCTTAAACTTCACAGCCCTATCTGCACCTCTCGATTCCCTCTAGTTACTCCTGGAAGACCATCTGGCTTCTCTGCCCCAACTTCAAATGTTCGTTTCGGGGCGAAGAGCTGCGGAATACAATCCATGATCCATTTTACCATGACTGCCGCCTCGTAGATGGCGATTCCCATCCGACCGGCATTCGAGTCCCGAGTCGACCGTTGGCGCCCTCACAGATTCTGCTTGCTGCCCTACATACCCTTCTGAAAGCGGTATGGCTTGGATTTCGAAGACTTTACCAGAGACTACCACCGATCATGAAATCACAATCTCTCGACAGACCACAATTCCATCACGATCAGACATGACCTCTGGCCAGCCTTTGCATGGAGTACTTGCAGTTGTCTCTCTCCTTGCGAATTGCCGGTCCTTTTACTACACGGTAACGCGCGATCCATGACAGCATATGCGAGTGCATATGGAGGGATCCTCCCCTTCTTGCCTCTGATTCGGGAATGTGTTGTCATCAGATCTCCTCCGCGCTGGCCCGCGAAGTTGCTGAATCGTTCTCATCATCGCTTGCACTCACTAATCGAGCTGCCCAAGCGTAGACCATTCTCGACAAAAGTATAGTTGCCATCTGGCAGCACGGTATCCCATCGTTGTCAGTATTCTTCGTGGCGTCAAGTCAACCTCCATGTCCGTCAAGGTAATGGCTTGAGAGCCACGGTTCACCAAGGCGCTTCGACCATCCCCATCGCCTCATCGATTGTACCTCTATGAAGTACAAACCGCAGTCTGAGAATTACAAGCCTTGAGCACGGGGAAGATCAACATGACAAGCTTCGACCAGAGAGGGAAACCAAGAGTCTGGGCCTTTGATGATCGTGGAGACGGTCATATTCGGTGCATCACTTCAGTACAACTGCCATATACTTGCTAGACTTTGCATATCGCCCGAAGTGATACATTCCAGTGCTCTGATCACTTTCCATGGTGATCTAGAGATGATAAGAAAGCTGTGGGAAAGTATGACTTGGCCGGATCGAGAAAGTATCCGAGCAGAGCTGTCGAGCTACGGGACTCGCCATGAATCGCTACTATTCTTGAACAATTGTCAGCATATCTAGCGGGACAGAGCTGGCTGATAAGCTCTATATCGCCTCGAGCTATGGGAAGAAAACAAGCAGGTAGGTAATCCAGCTAGTATCAGATTTCTTGTGCATGGACGAGAACTCGAATGACTCTTTTGCCCCAATCTTGAGTGACTCTAGCAAGATAAGGCTGGTCGATAAGCCTGTCCGCAGTCGCCATATGAAACAGGTAAGACGAATATCCAAACCATCTCCCGTCATCTGGTTAACGCACAAGGACACGAGTGGACACTTAAGAATGAGAAGTAGTGTTGACATCGTTTGAGCTAGGTGATCAGGAGCCAGGTATGGTTCTTCATGTTCTCTGCTCCTCCTGTAGAAGTAGTAAAACCCTTCTACTTTCGAGTAACTTCTTCACTGCGTATTGTACCATATTCGTAGGAGATTCCAACTCTTCTCTTCTTGAATCGCCAGGTATTGATGTCATACCAATCTAAGCTTTCGAGCCGACATCATTTTCACATCCGACTCTCTTGACCATGAGAACGAGAGAGCAGTGCAGATCACCGCATCTTCAAGGTCACTTCCATGGGAAGGCTGGCAAGGTGTAGTTACCCGACGACCACATTTGGAAGGCCGAGCCAACAGCACCAACAGCAGAGACTTCCTCCACAGCACCGGCAATGACGGGGGCGCCGTAACCACCCATAGCAGCACTTTACAGAAGGCTGAACTGAGCGTTTACACTCCATGCAGACTGGGTTGCCGCAACGAGGGAAGCTACCGGGAGTCAGCAACTGAAGCGTCAAGACTTTCACACATCCATACCAGGAGCAATGCCATAGCCCACAAAGCCCAAAGCGGTGGAGACGCGCGTGACGATAGCCATAGAAAGCAGTAGCTGATGACGGAAAGAACGAGAATGGTGGCCATGTTGATGGATTTTGGCTTGGAAGGTTTCGATGTGATGTTGTGGTAGTAAGTTATGTATGTTTGCATTGGCTGTTAGTTTTGAAGTCCATTGTTTTGAGGGTGCGAGTGAAAGCCATGAGAAGCTGCAAGCATGTGCTGAAGTGACAAAGTGAGATTATGAACACGCGATAGAAATTTGTTTGTAAACACTTGTATGTATATGTCTATGTTGAATGTATGTATGTCTAGCTATGCATGTTAAAATTTCAGGGGTATCTTCTCCAAGAATGCAGTTATCAGTCCCAACGCCACGATCGTCTTCACCAGCAGCCTCAAGCGAGAATCCCGCCACGGAGTTCAGCACTCAGCTCATCAAGACTCTTCTCGCCCAGGTCGTCAAAGCCATTAAAGCCCTCTTCAACAACCCACTTCTGGTGGTTCTTCTCCAACACCTCGCACGCAAGGCCAACAACGAGAAGACCGGGTGGTCTTGAGCCCTCTTCTTCGACTGCGGCACATACATATTCGAGTGTGGTGCGAATGACTCTCTGGTCGGTGCAACTTGCTCGCTCGATAACTGCGCAAGGTGTTGTCTTGGGGTAATTCTTGCCCTCGGCGACAAGGCTGTCGATAAGAGCGCTGAGTCTGTGCAGAGACATGAGGAATACGCAAGTCTGGTTTGCCAGGTAGACGGGTGGATCAGGGGCGGCACCTTTACGACCGGTGCCGGTGCAGATCAAAACTTGGTCACTCACAGCACGGTGGGTAACAGGAATCTTGGCGAACAGAGGAGCACTGAGAGCAGAGGTGATGCCGGGCAACACACTGACTTCAAAGCCTTCACGGCGGAAGAAGTCGTACTCTTCAGCACCACGACCGTACAAGTAAGGGTCTCCCTGCTTCAAGCGAAGAACTGTCTGACCCTTTCTTGCTGCTGCGAGACCTAGAGACAGAAGCTCTTCCTGAGCAGCCTCGGCGTTTCCAGGGAACTTTCTTGCGATGTGGACAGGCGTGCGTCTGGGGATCAGATCGAGGACCGGAGCGGGAACCAGCTTGTCGGCAAGGATTACATCTGCACCGCGGATTGCCTTCAGAGTCAAGCCAGTCAACAGATCCGGGTGACCGGGACCGGATCCAGCCAGAATGATGCGACCTTTGCGGCCCCTAGAGTCAAGGGTTCCAGGGCTGAGCAGGGGAGTGGTGGCTTCGATAGCGGCTTCCTGACTGTAGGAAGCCAAGACAGCATCAACATCGGCGTCTGTGATAGCAGCAAGACGGCGTAGGGGCCAGTACTCACAAATCTGCGAGAGCCAGCGCATACGTCTGGTTCTAGCAGCTTCGAGGTCGGTCGGTGTAATGAGCTTGTTGAACTGAGCATTTTGTCCGGCATCCTCCTCTTCGGCTTCCAAGTCCATGGACAATTCGGTGGCGTGATCCTCTTCCCAGATGCGACGGCGTATCGTACCGAGTCTTTCAACAGCAGTACCGAGGTCGGAGGGTAGAGCGGCGGCAATCTCACGTCGAATGCGAGAGGCCAATTTACAGCCCTTGCCAGACGTTGTGACACCAATTTGCAGAGGACCTGAAGAGTGTGTGGACAAGAGGGTGAAGGTGCAAAGGTTCGGAGCATCGGCGACGTTG
>SWBH01000337.1:0-13391 GCA_024195465.1 Aureobasidium sp. EXF-8845 | reverse complement strand
GGAAGGAACAGTAGAAATGTCGTCAACAAGAACCTTGGAGTCGCTGAACTTGTATGCAGTCCATTTCTTGCCCTCATTGGTGGTGTAGAAGACAGTGTCAACAGGTGTTCCTTCTTGGACAATAACAATGATCGAGCCTTGATCACCATACTCCCACATGAAAGTTCCTTTGAAGACCTCGTGCCATTGAACACCACCATCACGAGTGATGAAAGTGTTACCTTCTTTGTAAGGACCGAGGTTGGGTCCGACGTTGCCTACAGCCATCATCAAACCAACGGCCGAGGGTGATGAATAGGTGTCGCGAGGGTCTCTGCGCTCAGTGTAACCATGGAGATGGAGAGAACATTTCTCGATATCACCGCTACAATCAATGGACTTGCCGTCAGAGTCCTTCTCAGGAGGAGAAATGAGACCCCACTCTGCGCCATCGTTGTGAGTGATCATGGTCTTGAGTTTCTTGGAAGCTCCACCATCGACTTCTCCAACGTTTGATACGATATTGACAACAGCGACACCTTCGAGTCCTTGCATCTTCTCAAAGTCAACATAGCCAGGAGTATTGCGGTTGACTGCATTGATGCTCATGACATAGGAGGTACCATTGCTGTTGGACTTGACGATCGAACCATACTCCTGACCCTCTCTGTTGTTGACAGTGACATGGAGGAAGATGGCATGAGTTGAGCTGTCAAGAACAGTGTAAGCCTGCTGGTGAGGCACCTTGAAGTTCTTAGGGAATTGAGCATTAGCGAAAGTTCTACCATCAATGCTGGTGTCAACACGAAGATCCTTTCCTTCCTTGTCCCTTAGAGCGACGACCATGAATTCGGACATGGTAGCAAAGCTAATGACGTCGTCGAAATGGACCTTCTTCTTCTCGTAAAAGTCATCGCTGGAGATCAGCTGCAGAGGCTTGTCGGGGTCTTCGTCCTGATGCTGCTCACAAAAGATCATGGTGTCGCTACCGCTGCGATCTTCCCTAGCGACAAACTGACATTTGCGAACAAAGCGGAGTAGAGTGGACCAGTCTTCGCCATTCTTCTTACTGACATGAGCGACAGAGTGGCAATCGGTGCCGAAGCCCTTGCAGTCTTGACCTCCAGTCCAGATGAGCCAGTCCTTTTGGGTTGGGTGGAAGCTTAGGATCTGGACATGGTCCTGATTGGGTTCTTCCGGGGCTTTGAAATGATGGATACTCTTGCCACGATTCTCCGAGTAGAAAACCTTCTTCGAAGGAGTGATCAAGTAGACAGTATCTTGATTGTACTGGTGAGGGTAGATCGAGACGATTTCTTCTTCGGGAAGTGCCTGATCCCATTTCTTACCACCATCGTGAGAGATGTAAGCCTCGCGTCTATCAGTGCGCATGATGATCGTCTCGTCATCTCCAGAAGCAGAAGCAGCCCTCTCAAGGTAGTAGTATTCAGCAAACTTCGCGCCCTTGAACTTGTTAAGCTCGTGAGAGATCTTACCAGACGCTGGCTGCTTGGTGGTATCCTTGCAAGGTCGCTTGATGGGCTTGTCTTTCACGACACCGTCCTTTTTGTCGCAGGTGTTGCCGGGAATCAAGCGATAGCCAGAGCTACCCTCATACTCTCCGTCACCATCCTTGCAGGCGCCCTCAGGAGCCTTGAGAGGTCCAGCGGGTACACACTCCTTGCCGTCCTCGGATCGCTCAAAGTTGTAGTCGCATTCGTAGTCGGCATCGGTACACTTGCAGTCCTCGTACTCAGGCTGAGGATCCTTGAATTCGGCATCAACGAAACAATCAGCGTCAGCCTTGCGCCTGCGGAAGAATTGTTTATGGCCCATCAAGCAGCTTGGCTTGCCATCTTCATCGACTCGTGCAGCCCACTTCTCAAAGTCCGAGTCCTCGCACTTATCTTCATGGAGCTCGTTGAAGTCCAGAGAGTATGTGAAGTGCTCTAGCTTGGAACCACTACCCTTGGAGGCTACCAAGATGAACTTGAGACTAGTAGAATCGGGGACAGTCAGGAGAACAATCGGTCTGACCTTGTCCTTCATTTCGAATGTCTCCCACTTCTTGCCATGATCGATACTCCACCTGATCTTCCTTGTATCGGTGTCTTCGACTGCGACAAGGATTGCACCTTGATCGCCCATCTCATAAAGGTGAGGGCCTTCCAGAGCGAGTCGCCATGTAAGACCAGCATCGTCCGAGACAAAGGTATCACCTTCTTCGTATGTTTTAGCCTTGTCACTGTCGTTAACCTCGTCCTCATGGTGTTTGCAGACTTCAGGAGCTTCTGAGGGAAAGTGCAAGCTGCATCAGGAAACGCATAGCTGTTACCCCATTAGCCTCATGACGACGCCTCGAACCCCCGTCTTGGCACCTCCCGTGGCTGATGCTCCCGTCTTCGCCGCCTTCTCCGAGCTCGCTACTATTCTGTCGACGTGTTCATCTTGCGACCACGACTGTTGTTATTATTCTCTATTCTTTTGCTTCTGTCGTTATGCATACTTTGGATTTTGAACTACATCATCTTTCAACTCAGGGCTCACATAAAAACGAACAATATGTACAGGATCGACGTGCCAGCTCCGGACTCCTGAGTCTTTGTCAGATATGACCCTTGACACATGAATCACCTCCTGCTAGCAACATCTGTCTATGACCATCACCGTCATCTCTCTCGGATCATCGGACTGTTCTGTGCCCGACACAAGACGAATAACCTCGGACATCTCGACGTACTATCTTTGTTGGACCTTGTCAAATCAAGCCGATTCTACTGAGCTCAAGCAGTGCATATGGATCTTGTACATGCTATACTCGATGCGAAATGCCACCATACGGATAATTCTTGATCCACGATTCATCTTTCCTTCGGCTTCGCAAGCGACCTCGACCTTTAGGCATCGATTCGGTTCAGCCAGTACATCAACTATGACCACAAGCATGTTGACTTGTCGGTCGAGTCAGCTACGATCGGCCTGTCTGTGGTCGCTTGTTTCGAGATGCCCTGTCCCTACAGCTCCTTGCGTACCCATTCGGCAACAGACGATTCACTCAACGAGGACCGACTAGGAGCTCCAACCACATGGACACACAACGCGTCGAGGTCCTTCGAAAGCGTTTGCATCCTCGACGTTCTAGTCGTCACGGTTGGGGCACTAGGAGCATATCTCCAGCAGCGTTCTACCGATTGAGCTACCCCGGCAGGTCTGATGTTCAAGCCGTGTGATACAGCTGTATGTTGATATACCGTCCGAGTCGAATCGTTGACATATCAGCAACCAGTTGTATTCCACAACTTGATCATCAGACCTGCCGGGGTAGCTCAATCGGTAGAGCGTGTGGCTCTTATCATCTCATGATACATCCAACCTCAAGGTCGAGGGTTCGAGCCCCTCCTTCGGCTATTCCTACACCGCTGCTGTCATTTCTTTTTGCAGGTTTGTCCCGGTGACAAAAAGAAACCCATTTTTTGCACTATCTCGATTTTCGGGAGAATTTGGAAGCCTGCCAAGATTTTCGTGGACCGACATCGCAAGGGCTTCGTGCCAAGATTCGGTTTTTGTCCCTTTTTGTGTTTTTCTCTTTCTCACGTCTTCCTGTCCATGTCTTGCATTAAGCTATTGCCTCATATGAGTGAACGTTCCACTTGTATGAGCTGCTCCAAGTGTCGTCGCATGATTCGTTCCAATGTGTTTGATCAAATCAACCTTTGCCAAAGGCGAGGTCATGACCCGCAACCGCAGCCTTAGAGAAGAAGCGAAGGTAATCGATATCACAGATGAGAGAGACGACACGACCCCTTCAGCAATATGATGGGAGACAGTGTTCACTCGCACAATAAAATGAGAAAATTCGAGAGACATCAAGATATCGCATTTCTAGAAGATCAAAGAATCATGCTAGAATCATGCTACCGTTATTCGACCACGATCCCAACTCCATGGAAAAGGTAATTATAGGTCTACCTGGTGATGGAATCTTCACTGCGACTATAAGATTGCATAATCACTTTCTCTTCATAGATCCGCATTACAAGTACTTTCTGGTCCGTCCAGCTTAGCAAAAGATCTTTGAGACCTGTTCGGATATTCAACCATCTTGTAAACGCAACGCGAA
This sequence comes from Aureobasidium sp. EXF-8845, assembly GCA_024195465.1. Taxonomy (NCBI): domain Eukaryota; kingdom Fungi; phylum Ascomycota; class Dothideomycetes; order Dothideales; family Saccotheciaceae; genus Aureobasidium; species Aureobasidium sp. EXF-8845. The sequence continues at coordinate 9,292 of SWBH01000337.1, read as the reverse complement.
CCCATGTGTATTACCTCGGTTTACCTCCTCAATCCGCGGTATCCTTCTGCCTCCCTTAGCTCCTTCACACGGTCTGTCCAATCTTCCACTCAGAGTACATCAATTCTGGATCTCGTGTAATTTCCATCTGTCTTTCGTTTCTCTGTCACCTCGGCCGAAACGTTTTCTCTTGCTGGGAATGGCACATGTTAGGTCAGACAGACAGACAGGCTTCACTCCTATCGGTATACAGACGTCAGAAGATCTCAGTTGTTGTGTTGCCTGCCGTAGCCACAATGCTTGCACAACGAGATCCTGCACAGATTAAGCCGGGTTGGTGGAATCTAGCTTGTGTTATTGGTGAAGGCTGATGATTATTGTATACGCATACCGACATAGCTATGTTTTGCAAGGCAGAGGTGTTCAAGCTCATCCAACGATAACAGTGCAAATAGGTATAAAGACCAGACCTTCCTCCCAGCTTGAGAGAACATCGGACAACTCAATCCACTCAGCAATACAAGCAAATACCCATTATCATTAACAATCCAAACCACGACTTTCAAACATCATGCACTTCTCTCTTCCTCTCATCGTTGCCGGTGCTGCTTCTCTGTGCACTGCTGCACCAGTCATCAGCACCGATAACCCTGTTCTCGAGAAGCGAATGGACCTAGGAAAGAGCACTAACTCATTATGACAGCTCACTACACGAACAACAAGATTCGCATTGGGTGGGTTATCAACGAGGGCGAGTGCAATACTTGGATGATGCAGGTTGCGAGACTGGTTACCAGAGGTCGCAATGATCTCAGTTTTTCTCAGGGTGGTTATGGGATGGTCGGAGATCTGGGCAGTATCTGGATCGATCCCAATGCTCAGTGATCATGCTGTTGTTAAAGCCTCGATAGGGTGCTGTTTGACTTTCGAGACCCTCTTTTGTTTTGTGTCGCCAATTTGTTTTTCTTGACATATCACGCTCCCTGGCCAGAGATTTCTCGGTTTTCATCTCCAACCCATCACACACCTTAGCCAAGCCTTTCGGCTAGAATTTTAGCAAGTATCGTTATGTCATTTGCCAGATTCCTCAATTTGTTGTGTGGGATTCGAATCATGGCGTTCATCCTCAAATGAAGCCACCTGACTTTCTCAACAGGATTCTTCTGAGTTGTGGATTGTGAGCCTTGTTCAAACACAGAGATTTGCATTGGCTCAAGAGAACCCATTCTCTTTGTGCTTCCCGACAGTAAGAACGCATAGCGCTCTCGACAGGCCGGATAATCGTAACCGTGATCCGGGTGTGGTAATGCTCGAAGCTATCGACAGCTTAGGGCAGATGATGCAGGAAGCAATCCGCGACTGTGTTAGGCTGGACAAAAAATAGGCGAGTAAAACAACGTTTTACATCGTTGTTGAGAGGAACGATTTAGATGAGGTGAACACCTTTTCTACGGCTCAGTTGTCCATAAAGACAAAGAACTCGGCTGATGAACATCTTCTAGTCCGTAGATAAGCGCAGTTGTGCAAACATAGCAAGTCTTTTCCAGTGGGAGGGTTTCGCATCACCGAGTCTTCGTTATTAATCACACCAAGCTGGATTGTGTCATGTCTTCTGACAACTATCCTCAGTGGAGTGCAACGGAGCAGAGAGAACAATACACTGCTCAGAATGTGAAACTCTTAAAGCTCTTGTATCCGGTATTCGGCCTTGAGCCTTCTTCAACTTGTACTTCCGAGCGCACGAGTATGATGTCCGGATCGTTGATCAACGAGTCTTTCATACTGTCGCCATCTTCCAAGTCGCGGTCCTTGGCAGTTGGACATGAGATCTGCGTGTTGCGACCGTGAGGCGCAGTAGATCGAAGTGCAAAAGACTGATGGCCGCTCTCACGGTTTAGACTCTTCTTATTTGAGTGAGAGTGGTGCGAGCCGAAGAAGGGTATGGACTTGACCAAAGGTTTGAGGGAGGGAATAGAGCCGACGATGATGGCGATACCGGTTTCGATGACCGACCATAGGACTACGTTAGACACTTTGACTGGTTAATTGTCAGTTGTGGTCTGATCTAGATACAATTTGGAGACTGACACGCAAGATCATGTGTCGCAGAGTATGAGTCTATGTACTTAATGCGGACAATAGTTGCTGCACTCGCTCTGTATCACAGTCAGTTCTGGATCTTCGCTCGATATGAGCGACTTACAAGAAGCCAAGGCTCAGCATTGCGGCGATCGTAAACTTGAGCCTCTTCCTCATCTGAAGATTCCAAAGAATGACGAAAGGCATGACGGCACAAGCAAAGTCAGTGGTGATCGAGCACGCTGTGACAAACCACGAGATGTTCGTGATGATATTTCCATTAGAGCAAGAGCCTGCAGCTGGGTCCCACGTTGCTTTCAGTGGCCTGCATTGCAGCAATACCGTTAACATTGCAATGGCACCATAGCTGGCGCTGAGAGTCAAGATTGCATAGAGTGTATACAACAAGCGTTTGGATATGACAAGTCGTATGAGTGCCACGCAGATGCTACTCTTGATGAAGATGAGACTGGCGCAGTAGAGTATCTGGAACGTCATGAGAGCCTGTTGAAGTATTAGCTGATGTGGTGGGCCTTGTTGGTAGAATTCGTACCCGCTTGATCTTCGAGTAGTCATTTCCGCCAAGATCATAGTCGTGTTGGCCCAAGCCTACTTTACATCCACACATGACAGTGATAAATGTCATGACACCAAAGACCTGTTGATGTATTAGTAGAACTCAATTTGTCGTTATCGCTGGAGAGTATGACCGTGCCGATCAGCATAAGCCAGTCGTCTGAGCCGAAACCTTTGATGGATATCCTCGTACAGCATCGTAATGTGACTATGACGAAGCAGACGATACAAAAGAACATGGTGACCGCGAAAAGTACAAGGCATTGGCCTTCCAATGTGTTCGAAGCCATGATCTGTCGTTGAAAGTTGTGGATACGACGAGGAACAGAGGAGCGTGACACGTCAAGATTCGAAGCCTTGCCTCTGCTCGGTGGAGGCACTCACCATTAATGTTCGACAGGCTTGAGGTTTCCCGCCAAGCTCAATGTGTATTAATCGTTGCCCTGAAGCATCACGTACCCGACTTCGAAGTAGCGTACCAAGATGGAGGCATCTCCAGATTGGATAAAGTCGTCAGCATGTTCGGTGCTCGGTCCCTTGACAACAGACACCCAAGGAACTGACTGTCACTTGCGACATCAAATCCAGTTGCGGAAAAGCTAAAGCCTCTGTCCGCTACAAAACATTCTGGAAGGACTGCAATCGTGACTGAAAGTGGGCACGGGACGGTTTCAGGAACAACCTGTGCTCTGTGTTGACGTTTCGAAAGCTCGAACTCTGATAGTTCATGACTCAATGAGGACGTAAGACACGAACGAAGTCCAGGTGAAGGTTGCGATGACTAGCTGCCATGCTTTATGACCAGTGTTGGGGGAAATCATAGGACTTTAAGGCGGCCTGCCATTGCATCAGATTCGTCACGCATCATCGGTCAAAACCAGTCGCTCAGAAAGGCCATAACCGGTATCTTGCAACGCGATGACATCTGTGGAACGAGCTGTCTTTTGCTTTGCCAGTCGCATTTGGACCACACCTTCTTAGGTTGTTGCGACGCGCAAAACTAGGTGGACGAAGCGCGTTCAACCTCCGGACATATCTTGATGACGCGAAAGCAACGAAGCTGATGTCAACACGATCAGACGGCGTGCCCAGCAACAACACGACGCGATCGTACGACCTCAATATATCTTGTGGGTGTGTGCTGGTTGAAAGGACTTCCCCTGTAGGCTGTCGCGCGGACTGTTCGACTTCCGATAACGGCGTTGCTCTTCGGGCCGAGATTGTTGCTACTCTACGTTCCTCTCTTCGACCTTCGAGCGAACTCCAACAGCGACATTGTGACTCGTGCGGATAATCTTAGTGATCATCAGGACAAACCAACTCTGCTAACGAGATGGCCATCAGCTCGGCTGGAATCAGTAGGTTTTCGTGATCAAATTCAGTGTGTTGTCATCCTCGGCCGTTCCTTCTGTGTACGAGGAAGGTACAAGCGCAGCGCAGATCCGTCCGGGGCAAATAAGCGGCGATGAGGTTTGTATATAGGCAGAACACCCTGAGGACCGCTGCGAACTTTCCACTCCATCCAAAATCTGACTGCAGCTCTTCACAATGTCGATACAGAAAGACCAGAAGATTCTTATTATTGGTACCGGCACTTTTGGAGCCTCTACAGCGTACCACCTGGCAAAACGAGGCTATACTGATATCACTTGCATTGACAAATGGCCGTACCCGAGTCTCGACTCTGCTGGATATGATATCGTGCGGATTATCTTATCGTCCCTCGTTGAGCTTCACTGACCTTAGTGCTTTTTCGATGCAGAACAAGATCATTAGGACAGAATATGACGAGCCTCTCTATGCGGAGATGGCGCTCGAAGCCATTCAAGCATGGCGTGACCCTCTCTACAAGGACATCTTCCATGAAACTGGATGGATTCTGACCACGCTCGGCGATCCAAAGGCTACCGCTCACCTTCAGAAATCATACGAGAATCTGAAGGCGAAGGGTCAAGCACACAACATCGATTTCGTCAAAGGCAAAGATGAGATCGCCAAATACGTGCCGCAACTGAAAGATGCTCGCGATATTGACAACTGGAAAGGCCTGTGGAACAAGCAAGCTGGTTGGGCACATGCAGCGAACGCAATCAAGAAGATTGCCGATGAGGCAGGCAACATGGGTGTGAAGTTCATCTCCGGGGCAGCGGGCGAAATGGTATCTCTCGAGACCACCGGCTCGAAGGTCACAGGCGTAAAAGTCAAGTCCGGCGTCGTCTACACCGCAGATCGCTACATTCTCTCCACTGGCGCTGCTTCTCCCGCCCTCCTGCCCGAGCTCTCCGCCCAACTATGGAGCAAATGCTGGACCTACGGTTTACTCGAGCTCACAGAGGAAGAAGCAGCGCAGTTCAAGAATATGCCTGTTGTTCTCAATCACGAGCTAGGTTTCTTTTTCGAACCCAGCACTGAAGGCCGTCTGATCAAAATCTGCAATGAGTTCCCCGGATACCAATGGCAAAAAGGAGAATATACCGATCCTTCTACTGGCAAGACAAGCAAATACAGCATCCCTCGTTACGCATCCGGGTACCCACAAGACGGTATCCCAGAAGAGGCAATGAACGCCATAAAACACTTCATCAGCACCGTCATACCACAATTCGAGGGCAGAGAGATCAAAGGCGCGAAGTTGTGTTGGTGTACAGATTCGCCGGATGCTCATTATCTGATCGATACACATCCTGAGTATCCCGGTGGAGAGCTATTGTTGGCGACGGGAGATAGTGGACACGCCTTCAAGATGTTGCCAATCATTGGAAAGTACATCGCAAACGCTCTAGAGGGCGACTTCAAACCAGAGTGGAAGTATGGAAATCGTGAGCATCTGGATAGTGGAAGGCCTGGAGACGAAGTCAAGGATCTTGAGGATGTTGGGATTGGAGAACCTCAGGCGAGATTGTAAACTCCGTATAGTCCGTTTGGCAACTAGTCGTTTTCCAACTATCTTCTGAAATATCCCTACTCGTTCATGGATTGGGAGGCTAGTCAACTGGTGTCTTGGCATTTTCTATCCCGAATTCCACCAGGTCGACCACTCCTGCCATGATCATACACAAGTTTTCTCCCAAGTTCAAGCATTCGCTGAGCAACAACAGTAAGCCTGGCCGATCCTTCTCTGCCAACGGTCAGCCTAATATCGCAACCAGATCCAATGGCCATGACCGAAGAAGAACGCAAAGCGCACCGAGAATACCTCGAAGAAGAGCGACAAAAATATCGTCTTCGCGCGTACCATGACGAAGCCCAAAATCTCATTTACGCCATCGCACTTTTGCTTAAATGCATTGCTTTCTATATCGCTGCTAGGGGAATCGAGGTCTTGTGGGCAGCTCTCTTGAGACATGCAAAATTCAAGGAAGGTATACCTCATTAGCTCTCAACCGTGGAGTGGTAGAAGATTTGGGGACATTTCAGAGCAGACATACGCCGGCGGCACGAACGTCTAATATGTGCCATCATGCCCAAGCATCCAAAGACTAGTACGACTGATTTCGGCCGCTTTTACTGTTCTGTCACCTTACTCGCCCAGTAGTCCAAAAACCTAGAGCGTATAACGGAAGTAAGGGTTCTCGAAATCCGTCTTATCCTCCTCTCCCATTTTCTTAGCCCTCAATGCTCTTTCCTCCTCAGTCAGCCCACCAGTAGCGATGACCTTGTCCAATCTTCTGTTCCTCAATACCAGTACGATCCTCCAGCAACACAGCACCGCAAACTCAAGGCCAAAGCAAATAGCACAGCCAACCACACCAGGAACATAGTAGGGTGCATCCTTGGCCTTGAAGATTTGCGACCCAGCCATATTGCCAACACAGTAACCAACGAAGGTGAACGAAGAGGTAAGGGTACGCTTGGTACGGCCAGCAGTGTTTGAAGGGATCAGAGACCAAGCGAGGAAGAGAGAGATAACGTACGGTACGGTCATGAAGTACATGCCGTATTTGGTCCACTTCATCGACGGCTTGTTAGGGATGAACGCCATACCGAGGAAGCCAATGAGCGGAGGTATGGTCGAGACAATCATAAAGTATAGCCGCAGGCCAGAGCGTTTGCTGGTAATAAGGCCAACAGCGATGAAGTACAGGACTGAAAAAGCGCTGCGTGGGATATCGAGAAGGATGACCTGAAGGTTGGTGAAACCAAAGGAGGTATTGATGATATGACTGAAGGTTGTCAATCCGCCATTGGGCAAGCTGGACAAGAAGGCGTTGATACCTGCGAACCAGAAGCAAGGATCGGTCAAGCATTCTCTGACTTGTTTCCATTGCCATTTCTTCACGCCGGTACGATCATGTCCAGTGTTGTTGGAGACGATACGTGCATTGGCCATACGTTTCTCCTCAGGCGTGAGCCACTTGACTTCGGAAGGTGTGCCGAGAAGGAACAAGCAGATACAGCCGACAAGGATAGTCATCGAACCGAGAAAGTAGCTCATCCATCTCCAAGGTTCGGAATCTGGATTTCTTGCACCACGCTTGCCGATACCGTACAGTGCCAAGCTTGAGATGATGCCAAAGCCAGCGTTTGCAGATTGAAAAACGAGAGATCGTGAAGCATGTTCTCGAGTCTTGTACCAACTACCAACAACAAGAATGAAGCCTGGTGAGATACAACATTCGAATAGACCCTGTAACGCGCGCAAGACGACAAGGTGCGTGAAATTTTGAGCTAAAGCCTGTCAGTACGGTGAATCAAGACAATGTCTGCAGTACCGATTACCAAAACCAATGCAAAGCACAACAACGCCCCAGCAGATCATGTAGCATGAGAGGATCTTGCCCATCTTGTAGCGTTGCAACATGATGTTGCTTGGAAACTCGAAGATCATGTAAATCAAATCTGTGACTGGTCAGACAGCACTACTACAAGTTATACGACGACTGTACAAAAGATGGTGGTGAGCCAGGAGTATTGTTGTCCCCTGAGTCCGGTATCCTCTCGTAGACCGAATGTTGCTTGAGTGCCAAGAGCAGTCTTATCTGTCTGCTGGATACCGTAGCATAACCACATGAGCGGCAGTAAGTATCGATCAATCTTTCTTCGGAGTTGTTTGTACTGTTCCTCGGTGTATTCACCCTCGGCAGCGACTGATATCGTCAGATGATTCACTAGAATATTGATAGCACCAAGCATGCTCACCAATGTCTTCTTCACTGATGTCTGACACCTCGCCGACCTCGACAGAATTTCGCTTTTCCATAGTTGCCATCTCCACGCTTGGAGACTTCTTGTCTTCGGCTTGAATGTCTTTGGTCGACATGGTGATGTATCAATTATCGAGCTGAGTCCTTAGCAGATAGCGTGAAGTGCTCAACGTGGTCTTGAAGTTTATATATTGCAGCTAGGAAGCGCATGCGACAACCCAGTCCGGCTGACGTACATGCGATAGGCGTAGAATCGCCTTTCGACTGGCCGCTGCAGGACAACTGCAATGGCAGCATGGAGATATATTGATATGGTAGTCAAGTATTGGTATCAGAGCTCTTATCAGAAGAAGATAGGCAAAGCGACATGGAGTCGTGCATATACCAAGACCATGACAGGGAGTCTAGGTCACATCTCGTGTGACTGATACGATAATATACCGGTATGCTGCAAGATGAGTGGCCAGTGGAACTCTATCGAGTACATCGATTATGTGCCTCTTGCTTGGCAAGCTTGGTAAGGCAATGCCAGATAACACCCCGCCGATAAGCATGGCCTATCGGTATCAGACAGGGATTTGTGATGTCTGAGACGAGTTGCTCCTCGCAGTACCCGATATGAATCCAGTGAGAGACACCTTGAGGCTTCAGGCCTTTCATTTGGCGTTCTGAATATATCTCTCAAGAGCCACTCTACATCAAGGAGCAACTGCGAGGCTTTATCAGCTGGTGGGCCGGCATCACATATACACATGCAGATGACTAGTTGATACAAGCTGAGTGATCCTACCAGCTCTTTAAAACCGTGGGTGAATAGTCAGAGTGGCTTTTTCTTATCGTATGCTTCGTCAGAGGTCTGCGAGGCTGGGGTTTCAATCTCTGTAAACGCGGGACTACTCTGCCTGGGGGAACGGAATATGTCGTGGTCGTGCAGTCGTTGCGACAGAATTACCGTCCGGGGCATTGGAGAAGTAGGGTCAAGTCGTCCCTCAGCTGTTTTCTTAATCCTCGACACAATGTCGGTCATCTCCACGTCTTGCAGAGTTAGGACGTAGGAATCTTCGAATACTGGAACGCATCCAAACTTGGAAGCCACGACGATGTCTAGAGCAGAGATTGCCTTGGTGACCCTCTCGCCAACAGCAGATTCTTTGGCGATTGAATTCAGGCCGCCACGTGTGTTGACCATGTGCCGTAATCCTGGCTGATGTACGCTGGCGGCTATGCGGTGATTGCCAGACATACTCTCACAGAATGAGATGAATGTTACCGCAACCAAAGTACCATTGCTGCAAGCGCGAGAAGGATTCGCTAGTGACTTGTTGAGATACTCCACACACTTGGATGAGAGCCAGCGGAAGAAGAAAGGATTCTTCTGAGGACTGAACTCATGGGTCTCAGGTAGATGAACACATGACATGGCAAGAGCGGAGAAGAACAAGGCAGGGTCGTTTGTTTGTACGGACAATGCCATTGGCCATTCGATATCCTCGAGTGCTTCCTGCCGCGTCTTG
>SWBH01000336.1:0-13406 GCA_024195465.1 Aureobasidium sp. EXF-8845 | reverse complement strand
AGGCCCCCGAGGAGCGCAAGCGTGGTATCACCATCTCCACTGCTCACATCGAGTACCAGACCGACAACCGCCATTATGCCCACGTCGACTGCCCTGGTCACGCCGATTACATCAAGAACATGATTACTGGTGCTGCTTCCATGGACGGTGCCATTATCGTCGTCGCCGCCTCGGACGGTCAGATGCCCCAGACCAGAGAGCACTTGCTCCTTGCCCGTCAGGTCGGTATCCAGAAGATTGTCGTCTTTGTCAACAAGGTCGATGCCATCGAGGACCAGGAGATGCTTGAGCTCGTCGAGATGGAGATGCGTGAGCTCCTCAGCAGCTACGGCTTCGAGGGCGACGATACCCCCATCATCATGGGCTCTGCTCTGTGTGCTCTCGAGGGTCGCAAGCCTGAGATCGGTACTACTCAGATCGATAACCTGATGGCCGCCGTTGATGAGTGGATCCCCACTCCCCAGAGAGATCTCGAGAAGCCCTTCCTCATGTCCGTTGAGGATGTCTTCTCTATCCCTGGACGTGGTACCGTCGTCTCTGGTCGTGTCGAGCGTGGTCTCCTGAAGAAGGATACCGAAATCGAGCTCGTCGGCAAGAACAAGGTTCCCATCAAGACCAAGGTCACCGACATTGAGACCTTTAAGAAGTCTTGCGACGAGTCCCGTGCTGGTGACAACTCTGGCCTTCTGCTCCGTGGTATCAAGCGTGAGGATGTCACCCGTGGTATGGTTGTCGTCAAGCCCGGTACCGTTACTTCCCACAAGAAGTTCCTCGTCTCCATGTACGTTCTGACCAAGGAGGAGGGTGGTCGTCACACTGGTTTCCACGGAAACTACCGTCCCCAGATCTTCATCCGTACTGCTGATGAGGCTGCCGCTATCGACTGGCCCGAAGGCACCGAGGATGCTGACTCCAAGATGGTCATGCCCGGTGACAATGTCGAGATGGTCTGCTCCCTACACAAGCCTCTCGCTGTTGAGCAAGGACAGCGCTTCAACATCCGTGAGGGTGGCCGCACTGTCGCCACTGGTATCATTACTCGCATCATTGAGTAAGCTTGACAAAGTCTAGCCACCTTGATTTACGCCATACCATACCACACGACAACAGCCTCGACTCATGTCGCCGCTTCGATCAGGCTATCGAAGACTGATGCGACTGTCGAGGTCATCCTGGAATCTGTCCGAAGGGGATATCTGTACAAAAAGGTCACCAAAAGCCTCTGTTTCTATCTTCTCCACTTTCGTCTCATGTCCGGTGGATCTGTACTTTTAGCTATAGTTCTTTGTTTTTTTGGGCCAGCAGGAAATGACATGTTATATTATCCAACCATTCTACGAAGTCACTGGATTCTGTTCACGATGTGCTTACAGATGTGTGAGGGCTGTTCTCTGTCTCGTTCCATAAGCCGCAATCCCAACAAGCAACTCACACAAGGACGAGAGTTCAACTCTAAGTATGTCATACGATCTTGCATCACACCACATATATATTCTACATCTCTGCAGAATCCCAATCGAGAAGATTCGACACTTCAACACCAACCTTCAGCATCTAATGCATAACAGGTTCCGCCTCTCAATCACCTGCAATCAATGGATCAGGGCATTCTTAGCAAGCTCACTACTCGGCAGGCTAGTCTACCAAGAGTACCTCTCACGCTCCAATGGAACATCCTCAAGCTTCTCGACCATGGCTCCGCCCTTTTCTGCAGCGCAGCATCATGCACCCTACGATTCTCCAAAAACCCTCTGAAGCTCTGCTTAGTTCATGACAAGGCCAACCTTCTCCCTGTCGCTGAGGTCTTCTCTCTACACTGGAACGCGCAACTTCAAGAGGGCACTACGACAAGTACGATACGGTGAAAGGACAGAGTCAGCGTGGCCACTTCTCTCGTACAAAAATGAATGGACCTTCGAAATGCGCTTGGAAGAACGAGATGATATGCATAAAAGCTTTGGAAGAATAGTTGTACGCTTGGTCCCATCCGCAGCACGAGTACGGCTTCAATCAGAGTATCGAGATACCCTATATACTTCAGCAGTCCTATCCACCTATCTACACTTATCTTAAACTCCAGATTCCGTGTCTTGCTTTCATTCACTCTCCACTGTCGATGCACTGTACCTCATCATAATTTCGAGTGCCGTCGCTTGGTAGTCGGTTCTCAAGATCGACCTCGTGTGCTGAGCGTAATATACCGAAGCCGAGTGGAGTATGGAGCATCATTGATCGACTGACTGACGAAGGATTGTGCGATATGAGCAACGAATTTCGCCTGTCTTGCGCAAAATCTGGCGCTTGCATTTCGATCATGCTTTTTATGCGAGTCCGAGAGATTCATCCTTCTGTTCAGCTCAAAGTTCAGCCCAGCTAGTGGAAACAGGGGATGCATATTAGAGAAACAGCCCTTTCTTACTGCTTGCGCGTGTGTATGGCGTGTTTTTCCGCACAAGCGGCTATGCATGCAGGTGTAATTGTTTGAGCTTCTTCATGTCATGCTGAGGCTGAAATTCAGCCTCTGAGCCCCTGAGCCCAGCAACCAGTCTCACACAATACTATACTACGAAAGCATGCAGTTCTTGGGTGTGTGTAATCATCCATGTTATCGTGCCAGAGTTTGAGCATGAGTCGTTCTAATGCACTCGTCGATATGAGGATGAGGCTGGAGCATGGCAGGTAGGGAATGAGAAACGCATCGACCATGTGTCTGCAACAGGGGTTCGAGACAACCGCCGCTTGACACTTGACACTTCGCGTCTTTTTCCAACCACCTTCGCCATCTTCTTTCCGCGATGGCCCCGAGCCACAGACCGTTACCATGAGACTCACACGCCCTTGCAAGAGGTACTGTATCCAGAACAGCTTTTCGAAGACCTCTTCCGTCAATGAAGTTGTGTTAAATATACTCCCCGATCGTTCTTCATGACTTGAAGCCCAACACTTTGACACTCATTCTACAACCCGACACGCTGGTAGAGAGGCAAGTCTGTTCGAGTTTGCTGTCGGGGATTGAAACTAGTCTTCTTGGCCCTGCATACCCTCCCTACCAAAATGGCCCTCGGCTCCACTGGCTTCTGGGCAAAAGCAGGCTTCAACACGCTTTCTGTTATGGGTACATGATCTACGATCATACATACTTCATGCTCGGTCATCAGCTCCGCTAATGGATCCTTCGCCTGGTGCCGGACAAAGAAAGCTCAGTGCGCCTTTGATTCGAGCAAACCTTCGAACTCCTCGAAGTACCACCTAGTATGTCATGATATGCATACTAATGTTGTGGTCGGAGTGTATCTGATCAAGTTCTTTTCTATCTGCATGTGTCCCTCCTAGATCTTGACTACTGCACCGTCAACGTCCTGATCCAAGTATCGGAGAAAAGCTTGAGTCCGTGTCTTGCCTCAATTGACTCCCCTGAAGTACACTACACTTCCTGGCCTGTCTCTTCTCTCCGCCGTGCTCGAGTGTTGCATCTTCGCTCGAACGCGATCTCTCCTTTTTATCACGACTCGCGGTCACTGCATCGACGGGAGAAGACTGCCGTCAACATGTCCGACTCACAGGGCCAGACGATCATCATCATATCGGTGATATTCGGAGCACTCGGCGCCCTTGCTCTAGCTCTGCGTCTCTTCGCTCGAGTCGTCGTACTTGGGAAGATAGGTCTGGATGACAGTGGGTTCGCTTTGTCAATATGTTTCGCGTAAGCTGATGGGAAGCAGTCCTAGTATGTATAGCGGCTCTTCTGGCATGGGCCTTCATCGTCGCTGCGGTCATTGCAGTCCAGTATGGAATGGGTTCGCACATGGACGAAGTCATGAAGAGAGGCACACGTAACCTGGAAAGCTACGTGCAAGTACGTTGGTACTCTCATACTGGAACCGTATAGTAATCTCTAACTCATCGTCGTCTAGACTATCTGGCTATCATCCATCTTCTACAACGCTTCTCTAGGCTTCTTGAAGTCCTCTATCCTCGCATTCTACCTTCGACTTGGCGACAACCAGCTCAAACGCCTCGCACAGGTTCTACTAGTGATTGTCACTTGCCAGGCCACCGCCAACGTCTTGACTTGTATCTTCCAATGCACGCCGGTTGCTGCGTCGTACACGATAGAGCTCCACAAGACTGCCAAATGTGTGAACATAACGGCTTTCTATCTGGCAAACGCAGCGTTGACAATCCTGACGGACCTATTGACATATATCCTGCCTTTCCGCTTGGTTCGCAAGCTGCAGATCCCTGACAGACAGAAGGTTGGTCTAGGCATCATGCTTGGACTGGGTTTGTTGTACGCTACCCCCTTGAACCCATTCTCGCTACGGACACTGACATTGCCAGCACCTGTGTCTCGTCCATAATCAGAATCACGTACATTCCTGGCATGCTCTTCTCCAAGGACTCGACCTGGACCATATCAGGACCAATGTACTGGAGTGTGATCGAAATTAATATCGGAATTTTGACCGCATCGATTCCCGCATTCAAAGCAATAGCCAAAAAGTACGCACCGAAGCTGTTGGGCGCCTCCTACGACTCTAACCAATATCCATCGCGATCTGTACATGTCAAAGTAGGCAGCAGCGGTTTTCACAGAATGGGCGGTACTGCTGGGAGTAACCACGTAGCCCTCGACACTATTGATTGGGATCTGGGCATGTCAAAGGGTCGTTTTCAGACAACTATCAATCAGGACGCTGATAGCGTGTCCAGTGAAGAGGCAGCTTTACATCCACCGAACAGGATTGGAGTTACAAGGCATGTCCACGTAGAAGGAGAATCTCGGAGTGTATATGAAGAAAGAAACTCTCTGGGTTCTCAGAAGGATCATCAGCAGCTCTCGTGAGCATGCTGTACTGTCACAGAATTATACCAAAGGTCACAACCAGATAGGCAGGCGTTCGGATCTGGTATCATCGTATCTCTGGGTTCATGCCCTGGTTTGCAAGCGGCTAAGTTGTATTGTAGAATTGCTGGAGGAGCATAGTATCTGGCATACGATGCAAAGAGGCAGCAAATTCTAGCACATCATTAATCACCATTTCACAACAAAGTTCTCCAAATACTCGTGCTCGGCTCCGTCACCAGTCGACTGATCTACACCTAGCTGATCGTCACACTAACTCTCGCGAGTCGGCCCACTATGTTAAGTACCAATTTATGCAGACTAATATACGGGTAGCTGCTTCCCTTTCGGACCGTCGACTAGAACAATCACGTGAGCCTTCACCGCTTGGGTCCAAACTTGTTATGCCCAGCTTACTATTTTCTTGTGCCACAGATGCTGACCAGCATGATCGAGAGAAGTCCGAGGCAGGGGAGAACTACTGTTTCGACGGGACGGGCCTGCAATGTTCATTCGTCACCCGCACACTAGAACATCAATCCCGCAGTGTTTCATACTACTTTGCTCAGTAAGTTGAACCGAGTCTTTCCTTATATCGAACAGCGGGTATTGTCAAGTCTACCCGAGCTTGCTCTGGTTAAACTCCCCCGACCTTCGCTGGTTGTTTGATAGTGTGTCAATCACTAAATCCTCGGACCGTTGATGCCAATGACTGGCCATCTAACTCTGTCGATATATGAATCCTGCAGTAAGAGCGGGGCTATCAGACACATGCAAATACGATACTCGTATGTAGGTCCGACAAGGCCACTAAGGTTTCTCTGCTTGCAGGACCCTTTCGAGGCATCACGGGCAATCAAATTAGCGAAGTGAGCTGAGCATTCGACCCATACAACAGACGAAGCGCTGTCGGGTCTGCTTGGCTCCTTCAAGTCTGGAACTGATTTTGTAAGCTAGAGAAGTGTTGGTTGACAGTGATGTCCAATATATCTGCTTGGTGCCTCTTTCTTCTTTTCATCCACATTCGCGCCTGCCCATCATGGATACGTTGAGGCAGAGTAGTAGCTCCGCAGCTCTCACCTCCCTCAGCTTTCGTAATCTGATTTTGGCCGCGTTCGCATACTTGATCGCTCGTGTGGTCTATCAGATTGTGCACTACAAATACTTTCACCCTCTATCCAAGTTCCCAGGTCCGTTTTGGGGAAGTGTGACAAGACTATGGATTGCGTAAGTACAAACGTTATTGACCAAGATCTTTCAACACATCCCTCATACTCAATTGCATGCACAGATACCACAACTTGATAGGAGATGAACCTATGGTGTGTATGGAACTTCACAAAAAACACGGTCAGAAAGAGTGACTCTGCTGCTATATATGTATACACATCTGACGCTCTCATAGGCCCTATCATCAGAATCACACCTACACTGCTTCTCGTCAGTGATGCCACAAAGTTACCAGAAATCTACCATCGGTATGCAGACAAAAGCCGCCACTATGTAACAGGCAGTTTCGGTACCGTGGAAAGTTTGTTCAACATGCAAGATTCAAAGACACACGCAAGGTTTAGGAAAATTGCTGCTGGACCTTATAGGTTTGTTTTTTATCTTACCGATTCCCAAAATACAATGATGCTACAAGTGTTGATGAGGTGTGTGTGTGCACAGTTTCTCCAATATCAAGAAAATGGAACCATTAATCGACGCTCGCATCAACGACTGGATTTCTACACTCAGCACACGCTTCGCACAAACCAACAATCCTCTAGACTTTGCGCCTTGGGCTGTGTATGCAGCCTACGATGTCATCTCCGAAGTTGGCTTTGGCGCTCCCTTTGGTTTCATCGCCTCTGGTTCTGATGTGGGAGGCTTGATCAAAGGTCTACATGATGGTCTCGTTCCTTTTGGGTTGATGGCTAGATTGTATCCGTTCACTGAGTGGATCAAGAGGACGTGGGTTGGAGACAAGTATTTGGTTGCTAGACCAGAGCAAAAGGATGGTATTGGTTCTTTGATGAGGTTCAGGGATGAATTGATTAAGAAGAGGAGGAGGGACATTGAGATCGGGGAGACGGGCGGGAGGATTGATTTACTGCAGACGTGAGTTTCCACCATTACTACTCATTCCGTCGTCGAAGAAGGAAGAAACGCTGACAGAGATTGGGAACAGCTTCATCGATGCACGCGATGAGAAGGGTAACCCCCTCGATCCAGGGTACGTACGAGCAGAGATCCTCCTTGTGCTGCTTGCAGGAGCAGATACCACAGGCACAGCCTTCCAAGCCTTGATCCGCGATATCCTGACCCACCCTGCCGTCCACAAGCGCCTTCTCGACGAGATCGACACAGCAACTTCTGCAGGCCACCTCTCAGCCATGCCTCAATACGACGAAGTGGTCCAACACTGTCCCTTCTACATTGCTTGTATCAAGGAATCAATGCGCCTCACACCCTCTGCACCAAACATATTCCCTCGTATGGTCGCAAAAGGCGGTCTTGAGCTTTACGGCCAACACATACCCGAAGGTACAGAAATCTCCTCAAACCCATACATCGTGCACCGAGACCCATCAATCTACGGTCCAGACGCCTCACTCTTCCGCCCCGAACGCTGGCTCGAAGATGAAGAAAAAACAAAATTGTTCAACAAATACAGTTTAGGATTTGGATACGGAGCTAGAGGATGTTTGGGCAAGGAGATAGCAAATATGGAGTTATATAAAGGTCCGTTGCAGCTTTTTAGGAGGTTTAGGGTGAGCTTTGTGGATGAGCAGAGGCCAGGGAGACACCATATCAAAGGTGGTATTAGTTATTTTACGGATATGTGGGTGAGGATTGAGGAGAGAGAGGAGGTTGTCAAGCATGATTCGCCTATGTTGGAGTAGGGACTTGCAATTTGTTTTACAAATGTCGCTTTTTGTCTTCGTCTACATCAATGTCGAGCGTCCTCCAATCTCGTTCCCAGCCTCTCCATCAGCCATCTCGCCATTCCTACCTACAACAAACTCTCTGTATATCGTGCTTAACCTCCTCTGATCAGCTTTCGAAATTGAAGGTCTAGTCTGCTCTAAACTCTTCACCACATGTCTCCACGAAATCACCGGTTCCTGTGTTCCCGCAATTTCTTCTTTGGCACCATTCGTCGTTGCATCAACAGAGTCAGAGTTGGCTGCTTTGGAGCGTTTACGCGCTGTTTCCAGAGCAGCGAGTTTTGAAGCAATATTTGCACGTTCGGCTAGAGATTGTGGTGTTGGGTTTGCAGACGTGTCTTTTCCTAGGCTCTCGTCTCCATAACGGAAGTAAGTAAAGTCTTTGTATTTGGACTTTGAGCGTGATGAAGATTTGTCGTTGTTGTCGTTACCGAGCTCTTCGGTAGGACCCAGGACGTCGTGGATGGCTTCCAAATGTGCGTTGTACATGACTGCTTGCAAGTCTGCACCCGAATATCCTTGTGTTTGTCGAGCGATCTCTAGTAGACTTTGGTCCTCCTTGGAGCCGTCCGTAATGCTAGCTTCGATTTTGAGGTTGCCAGTCACGGCGCGCAGGATGTCGAGACGATCGTCTGTGCTTGGCATATCGCAAAGCAAACTCTTGTCCAAACGACCAGGACGGAGAAGGGCGGGATCGATGAGATCGGGTCGACTGGTAGCTGCGAGGACATACACACCTGAGAGACCTTCTGCACCGTCCATCTGCGTAAGCAGTTGATTGACAACACGGTCAGTAACGCCCGTGCTGTCGTGACCTCTCTTCGGGGCTATACTGTCAAATTCATCAAAGAAGAGTACGCAAGGGCGTGCAGCTTCTGCTCTATCGAACAGATCGCGCACACTCTTTTCTGAAGCACCAATGTATTTGTTAAGAATCTCTGGACCCTTGACCGAGATAAAGTTGAGGCCGCACTCTCCCGCTACTGCAGATGCAAGTAATGTCTTTCCGCATCCTGGATAGCCATATAGTAGCAGACCAGATCGAAGGCGTAGCGGACATTGCGCAAAGATGGGTGCATACGTTGTTGGGTATTGCAAAGTCTCCAATAGAGTCTGCCTAGTCTCTTGCAGACCACCGATCGACGACCATGTAGTGGTAGATGTTTGTAGAGTGACACCACGAAGAGAAGCTGGAGTAAAGCCTTTAAGTGCGGCTGTAAAGTCCTCCCTGGTTAATGAGGCACGCGGGTTTTCTGCATCCTCCGACACACTTCGGATCAGGGCTTCATTTTGTGCTCTAGAGACGAGAGATGTGAGATCTCCAGGCATGTAGCCATCGGTCTGTCCAGCAACATCCAGGAAGTCGATGGAAGGATCTACCTCGAAGCCCTTAGTACCATCTGCTTGATCTCCTGCCTCTGAACCACCCATCCAAGCAGCACCATCGCTGTGAGATCTTGAGTGTTTTGGTTGTTCGACATCTCTTTGACCCACGAGAAGTTCGAGAACCTTGCGTCTGCCATCTTTGTTTGGTGCTTTCAACGTCAGGATATCGCGAACAACATGTCCACCAATGACAACATTGTTGACAGACTCTTTTGCTTGAGCAGTGGCCAGTAGCACGACGCCAGTATCTCGAGAGCAGTGTTGTTTTGCAATAGAGCACAGAAGCTCACTGACTTGCCTGCTGCGACCATTGTCATTGCCGACTTGAAGTTCCGTCTCCGCAGGGCATAGCTTGTCAATGTCGTCCAACACGACCAGAGCACGACCGCCTAGTCTAGCACCCCACGCTCCAGCACCGAAAATCCTTTGTAGATTCTCCTTAATGGTAGACACCCGTGTCTCATCTGTGACGAGCGTTCGACAGGAAAAGTATGTGACATGATACAGATGTTCGCTCCGGAGTCGACTCGCAAGAAGTTGTGTAAGGGAAGTCTTTCCCGAGCCCAGGCCTCCCGTGAGCAATATGGATGATGAATGTGTGAGGTGTCTCTGAAGCTCAGCCGTCAGCGTATCAATGCTGACCATTTCTGATGGTGATTCTGGTAGGTCATGACCGATGTTTCCTCGCGTCAAGTCTGATGGTTTTGCAATTTCAGGTTGAACCTCGATCGTCAGTTTGCGCTCAGCGCCGATGAGCCAATCTGCGGACTTTTTCATGGGATGCTCTTCCGCACTGCTCGGCGAAGGGTCGAATCGTAAGATACCGCCTGGCCAGGCGTGGTCTTTGTTCTTATCGGTCTCTGCGGGCAGAAGCATTCCGTCTGTCAAAGGACCTTCAAGCAAGCCAGATCCACCTTGACCATCACCAAAGATAGCTCTAAGCTTCCGTACGGCTGCCTCTTTCTCGGCAGTTGATTCACCGCCAAACTTCAGAACATTTGACTGAGCAGTGCCAAAAGGAAAGACACGCAGATTCTTAACCACAGACTCTTTCTCCTTGGATTCTTTCTTCATAGCCGAGGTGGTCTTGGGTAGCTGTGGAGGAGCGGCTTCGATTCTGATTATGCCTCCAACTAGTCCAGGAGAGCCCATGGCTGCACACAAAACCGAAGACAAAGCAACATGTTGACTGTCTGGGGCATCATTCCAAGCGCAAAGTCGTGCGACGATCTTGGAAGCGGCCTTTTCGGTATCCAAGGCCTGTTTCTGAGGATTGACAGGCTCTTCCAAGCTTGCAGGTCGGACGACAGAGACTGAAATCCAAGTCAAACCTTTCAGACTCTTGGACAGCAGATGATCACTGTCCAGCCAGACTCGTAGACCTTTATCAGCATCCACAGGATCCTCATCGTCAAAGTATTCTGCAGCTATGGCACGGTCGACACCCCGAAGGAAAAGCGGCGGACGTGTAGGCAGCTCGTCGCGTGTGGCTGGGTGTCGTACAGTGCTGGCATTACTTCTTCCTCCCACGCTCTTTCTGCTTGTACTGGCGACACTTCTACTCGAGCGATCGGAGCTTCGAGGCTGGCGAGTTTTTGGCGCAACGATAACTTCGGCGTCGGGCGAGATCTTCACAAAGGCTTGAGTCGATAGCGGTGCAGGACTGAGCGACGTGACCAGGATGTTTGCGGTAGACGTGGGAGTAAGATGCAGAGTCAAAGGATGGCGCTGAGCCTGGGGACCGGAGAAGGCAGGATTCGGAAGCGCACGAACTTGAGAAAGGAAATTTGTTTCGAGGAAGCGGGCATGCAGTTCGATGATATCCCAATCGGTCGGGGTGAGAGGCTCAATGTTGACGGTATGTGCTTGCGGTGGATCGATGTGGAGGTTGACAGACACCTTCAGGCCACTGGTTATGCCCAAGACTCTTGCCAGAGTAGAGTCCAGTTCGACAGTCGCGAGATCTTGATCTTGTCTGGCATTTCCTCTTGCCCCTTGTATTCCGTTTCTTGAAACTATGGGGGCTAACCTGGTCTGGCTCTGCATGCCGGTCCATCCTAGGTATATCGATCGTGGTTGCGACGAGGCTGCACTCGATTTATCGGTGGGTGGTGCTGGCTGACGGAAGCTGAGCTCAACGACTACATTTTGAGCTACCTACACGTGTCAGTCTGGCTTCTTGTTCACTCGAGGGGGAATAGTAGCTACTGTGTTGGCATTGACGAGTACAGAAACCAGCGAAGATGGCAGATTGACCAGACAGCTCTTGAGCTGTGGTTGCAGCACTACCTCGGCCTGTGCCGCGCCCTTTGAGGCTTTGGAAAGAGGTAGAGACATCAGAGACTCGATTACAAGCTTGACTTGATGCGAAACAACAGCAAGATGGCAGGAACGACCATCCAGGGACCATAAGCGGCTTCGGCTGCCAATCTGTCAATCAATCAGCCGAGGCTTCTCCCCCGGTCTTCACATGCCGCATCGGCACATTAACCTCCGATACAGGACACTTTGCTGCCTCAGGCAGGCACATATACAAGACTTGACAAGGGTAAAGATATTATTTTGCTATTGTAGTAGAAGTCATGTCAAGATAACGGCCGTAATATCAGAACATCCTCCCGTGTTGATCCTCTCTGCCTTTTCCACCTCACCCCTCGACCCGCACCACTCAACACCTCTACACCCCAAGCGCCGTAATCATTTCGAACAAGCCTCTCCAGGAGTCTGATCCAGACCCGCTGTATGCTTGTTTTCGTTCATCATGCGGCCATCACTTTCGTCAATGGGGAACGATCCTGCGTTCATCCTTGCTGTCGTCCGAGAGTGAGCGACAATGAGTGTGTATGTATGTATGTATGTATGTGGAGTCGAGAAAGCTTTTGCTCCATCTCCAGTGTCTAGGTGAGATGTGTCCGGCACCAGCTGTCGATAGTGTTGCATTCCAAACTCTCAGGAATACATCCTCACTCCTCAATCTTTCTTCTCTTGCCCTTTGGTGCTGGATCCAGTGGAGTGCGCGAGTAGGTCACTGTTCTCGTAACCACTTGACGGACACTCATCTTGCTGGTCGTGCTACTTTCAGCCTCTGTTGGAGAGTATTCGGCACTCCACGGTGTTCCACTCAATGCAGATGCACTGTGAGGCTCGTAGCGAGTACGAGCACTCATCGGAGAACGAAGATCGGCTGGTGACATGGGCGAAGGAGGCACCTGAATACTCCTTGGAAGCTTCGCAGATCGAGGTTTCGCAAACGGAGAAGGAGGAATGACAACTCGAGGCGATTGTGGCTTGACCTTGCGTTTAGTCTCCGAGATAGTGCTAGACACTGAATGCACCGATTCGGTCGAGCTGGAAATCACGGATGTGGTCGAAGACTCTGAGCTGGTAGAGTTGGTGCGGGAGAGTGTTGGTTGCACTGCCTCAGGTATGACACCTGGAGACTTCTCGTCTGTCTCTTCGATGGCTTCGTTAGGTACTTTGTCGCTGAAGTGAAACTTTGAGCTGGTCCCGGTGGTAATTGGACTGGCTAGACCGGTTGACATTGACTTTAGGAAGTCCAGATAGGCCACTGGAGGAGTGACTGGTGTTTTGATATTCTCTTCCCTCTTGATGAAGCTTGGTGTACCGGGAAAGGGACTCTTGACTTCGGATGGATATGAGGCAGAGAGAGGGGTTTGGAGGGTTGGCCTCTTGGGTCGTTTATCATCATTCGTTTTGGTCTCGATGACTGAGGGAGCAGAGATACTCCGAGCTGCCATGTTGCAAGTTGAGGAAAGAAATGGACAAAGCGAGTGACTTGACTAAAGAACAAGAACAGTGGTAGATATGAATCCCAGCCGGACGGGTGAATGTGACTATGAAAGCACAAGAGAGCCAGAAACAGGGAGAGTATATAAGCCGGCTTTGTATGCTTACCTCGAGAGTAACAAGACTGGGACGAAACAAGAGCTCTACTCGATACAAAAGAACAAGGGCGGCGCGTAAGCCGCAAGGGTCACCGCACGAATCGCCCTCGACAGAGTTTATTTCTGGCATGGATGCTACCGCCCTGTCTAGTCCCGGTTGCGTTAAGGTCATCTTTGCAAGTTGCCAATCGAAGGCTCTTGTAACGCGCGGGCTTCGGGAGTCTGCTATGCGCTGCAAGCCCTCATTGGGTCGACGAGTAGCTAAGCGCCCTGGTCAGTCATACGCTGTGACAGACGTCTCAGATTGCATGGTGGCCCGGTGAGAAGCTTTTCCAC
>SWBH01000335.1:0-13414 GCA_024195465.1 Aureobasidium sp. EXF-8845 | reverse complement strand
AATCTGGTGTTTCGAAAGCAGCTGGTAGTTCTGTCCGGTGAATGCATTCTTCATTTGTTCCTGTTGTTGCGGATCGAAGAAGGTTACTGGAATGTTCCTCACCACCACTCCGTATGCTGGGGTGACTACCTCTGCGTTGCCGCCGAGGCATGTCACCCACTGTGCTCCGTTAAGGGTCAGTCTTTCAGCTGTGGCCGCGTCTTTGGCCCATAGGATATAATCCCCGGATACCTGGACGTTTGCCGTTTCGATGTTTCGTATTCCTTACACTCCCCTAGAAAGTCCTGCCTTCTCGATGCCTTGGTTAGCTGTGTCTACGATCTGTTGGGACGTACGGCTATGGCCAGGTCTTGGTCTGTTATCAGTGTTGAAGTTCGTCTTAACCTTGATCTCTCTTGCTGAGCGCGAGGAGATCTGGGCTACTGACGAAGAGCTCATTCTAGTAAGGGCAGATTGTGGGATCGAGTGTGGTGGGCTGCTTAGGGTTTGTGCATAGGAAAGTCTGCTCGCCGTAGGGGAGACCCGGGGCTGCACGGACATTGCCTCTACCAGCCTTGACGCCAAGGCCTCGAGGTCGCCTTTAGTGGTCGCCTCTGGGTGTAGGTTGCCTGCTGGTCCTGCGGGTTCCTTGTCGAGAAGATCAAGTATGGACCTGAAAAGCTCATTGACCTTTCCAGGGGGGTATGCCTTTGCCTTGCCTTTGCCCTGTTTGGCGCGGGCGTGCTCCATCAATGCCGAGATTTCAGTCTTGATTTTGCGACCGTGTGCGCGTGGGTTAGGGTCTCTCTGCCCAACCTCTGGCCATGACGACCCGGCGGTTACCTGAGTCCCCATCGTTTTGATAGAGCTCAAGTCCGCGAGTAATTTGGCCTTGGTTTGGGGTTTATTGGGCTTGATTTGAAGGTGCTATTCCAAAAATAGGGTTTCGCGCGATTGTGATGTTTTGTTCCCTTGTTCAGCGCATTGTTCGACAGAGCCGTGGGCGCAATTCTTGGCAAATTAGATTGCGCACAAGCCAAGATTTGGAAATCCCCCGGATTACGGAGGAGTATACTTGAGTAGGACTCTTCTACCTTTATGGCTCTCTGTAAGTTAGCAACTCTTTTCTTTTCTTCTCCTCTCTTCCCTTCTCTCTTCCCTCTTCTCTTCTCCCTTCTCTTTTCTTTCCTTTTAAACTTACTAAGCTAACGATTGTTATTATCAGTGGGCAAGACTGGTGCCATGACTCTCGATCAGACCGATCTCTACTTAACTGAGCTTAATCCTACCTGCAGCATGTGCCCCAACCACTGGATCAACAAGGATGGTCCAATCGCCCGTCCTTTCCTTCAATGCGTCATCATCGTCCCTGCCAATGCTGGTGAGGAGGATCAACCCCGTCCCATGCGGTTACCGGCTGGTGACGTTTCCGAGGGTGCCTGTTGCAACTGCGTAATGGTGGATACCATCGATAACTGTGATTGCAACAACCGCCATTGGAGGGAGTAAGGGTGATGATAGGTAGTTTTACCTACTATACTGTCTACCTTTACAATGTGTATTCCTACCATAAAAATCAAATCTCATCTCTCTTAACTTCATTCTCTACTTGCTTATAACACACTTGTTCTATACCCACACATCTCTACATACACTGTAACCAGAGCCCTGCTACTCGCACTGCTTGTATTGCACTACCTCCTCCGAACTTACACTCTTCTCCTAGCCAGTCAAAGTAGTCTTCTACTGCCTCAAACGCTCGCCCGAATCGCTCCTCTAACCATCCAAGTCCCTCTGCACTCTAAAACACACCGAAACAGAGTGGAAGTACTACATCTCTATGCTCGCACTCGCTTCCTCTCCGACCTCCAAGCTCTGCTGGTTGGCAGATCGATTGTGGGTTTAGACGCCAGAAACAGCTAGTGTATGGTTGTATCCACTTCCGACCTCGTCCTTCGTGCCGTTGCCGGGCCTTGTTTCTCTCTTCGAACACTTCGAACCGTCGTGGACATGTCGAGAAACTGTGGCCCCAACCTGATCTTATTGCTCTGCAGAGCAAGCACGTGCCTTTGACCCCAGCTAGGTCGAGTCGATACTGCGTTAGCTCTGACTGCTCCCGTAGTCGCTCTTGCTGTATTATCTGGAGCCCTGTGTGAGCAGTATCCTCTCTATCTGCTCGATGCCGTCCTTATGGGCGACCTTACAAACGTCACATAGCACATCTTCTGTCATGCACCATCTTCGATGTTGCTGCATGTCTAAGAAGTCGCTCAGAGAGGTCCGGTAGCACTGTTCACTTTGTAGATATCGATGCACTGCCTGCTTGTCTTTAAGCTTTCGTAGCGATCGGTCCTCTTTATGGTTGCTTGTGCTTTGCGAGTCCCTTAGATCGCTTGTAGCTCTGGTTTGCCAAGCCGGTGGAAGCAGCACCATCGAGTAAGCACGCTTTCCGTCTCGCCCTGCTCGCCCTGACTCCTGAGCAAAGACGATCAACGACTCTAGCTCGTCTACGTACATCACAAGCCGGACGTGTGGATAGTCGAACCCTTCGGCGAGCGCAGTCGTGGCCACGATGTAAGGAGAGATGTCTGACAACAACATCAGCCTTTAGTTTCGTCGAAGGTAAGGTCTCTACCAGAGAATTGAAAAAGCAGATGCATAAGGAACTGGTAGAAAGAGAACTTACAAGATTGAAGACGGTCCTTGCTGGAGTCGGTAACCTTGTCCCAGCTTCTGGTAACTCTCGGGGTAGGAACGTCGGATACTCTAGGTTCCAAGTCGAGTACAGTTCGTTCCCGAATTTTTCACACTTGCTTGATGCTCTGCAATGCTTCCACGGCCGATATCAACATCTTTCCCCATCTGCAATGCCATCTGACTGAGTTCAGCAAACCGTGTACAAATGTAATCGTAGAGCCGAGAGACGCTTTTCGAGACAGCTGCGTCTAAGGTGCGCTGTTGATGTAAACCTTTCAGTTTTCGCCAGATGGGTAGGGCTGAGCCATGGGTCAAATGTGCTCGGACGAGGAAGCCCGAGTCTGCGTTTCCCAAAAGACATGCTTGCGCATCCAGGAAAAGAGAATACCACAGGATATATGCTTGTGATTCGGTAATGCCGGCTGCATAACGACAACATGCTAGACGGGCAAGTTGTCGGAAGTGTTGTGACCACATGTTTCCATCTGGCAAATTATTCTCAGTTGCTGAGCAAATGTCGAACTGGAGGAGAATGAAGTGAAGATTTACCAAAGATCCAGCGGGCATATCTGTGCTAGAAATACATAAAGATACCGCTTGGTGATAATGCTGAAAAGCTCCTGTTAGGAGACGTTTGGATCCCTTAAGCGCCAGGCTCATAAGGGTAAGGGCATGTATCGCGTGATAACGCTGATTGTGTGTTAGCATCGGGAACTCGTGTGTGTCTCCTTAGGCACCTCAAAACTCACTGGGCGAACAGATCGGGACTCTAGGATAATGGCATCTTCCTCGCCGCGATCACTTAGGTTGAAGCCGAGTGCCAAAGGCATCATCCTTTTTGAGATGCAGTTTTTGTAATGTGCCATAACCCACTGATCATCTCCGACGCCATCATCCGTGAAGTCCTGAGGTATCAAGGGAATACCTACTCCTTGGTGAGCGAGATTTGTGTAATCCAGCCTGTGTCCCGGTAGTGGACTAGAATAAGGAATATTCACGAATTCTGTGAGAACGATGAGATTAGGATCTTCTGGAAATCCATACTTCGAGATGGGAACAGCGACTGCAGCTCCACCATTATGCCTTTTGGTTGATCCATCGTACTCCGGAAGCCGGCAGAAGCTGTCCGGTGTGAGGATGACGTTGGAGGTTCCAGGAGGTTCTGTCAACGCCTTTCTTTCCCGATCGTCATCGTTGTTGAGCTCGGTAAATGGCGGTAGTGAAGATTGATGTCTGGTGTAGGGCTGGCGAGCTGAGAGACGGTGTTGGCTCTTCTTGTCCCACGAAGAGCTTCCTGTTGTACACACATGTTTGTGCCTTCGTCGCGTGCAAATGCTTAGGTCGTCGAACTTCCATCGCTGACCCCATTTACAGTCCTTGCCCAATCGAACACAAGACCCACATTTCGGTCGAAGCTCATCACATTTGACTCTCCTTCCTCGACATGTCCAACATCCAGTTCTTGACCGAGGCTTCGATTGTCTTGTGCCTCGCGTGCATTCTCCAATGGCCGAATCTACATCCGATTTTGACCGTTGTGATTGTGACCTGGACAAACTTGGAATCCGGAATGAGTCTGTGACTACCGCTCGTCCTGATGTGGATGTTGGATTTTCGGACGGAGGTAAGGTTTTCATAACTTGGTCCTCTGTCGTGTGGAGAAGTAGAGTTAAGCAAATTTGGTTTGACTGCGGCATTGACGAAACTTCGACGCGGGGTCCACTAATGAAACTGCTGTTTGTAGGGCAAGATTGAGTCAAAACGAAGGAAATGTCGCGATGAAACTCGAGCTATACGCACGGCCTTATAAGCAGATGATTATGTAGTTGATCGGTTTGTTGTGCTCAGGAGGAATCCTCAAGCTGAACTTTAAGACAGTGCATCCAACAAATCGATGAGATCGACGATTGTTCTGATCTTTCTAATCAGACAAGAAAAATGCAGGTGCCATGGCAGAGTTGAACATTAGCAGCGCGGCCGTAACGCATCTCACTATGGCTTACAACGTATTGCCGCTCGCCTTGACACGTCGGACCGGAGATGCTCTCGAGATTCTAGACCCAAGAGTCGGCAGAGTCAACAGTTTGGAAGCGCGGTACCGGATGTCACGCGTTTTCCAAGGTCCTCATACCTCGGGCCGGAACCGAACGTGGGCCGGTTCCTTTCCCCATCAATCATGCCAGGCCTCCAGAGTCTCCAGGAACATCTGTCCAACGCCTACCACCGTTGGCTAGATCATGTCACAGCCCGCCGGTATTTACCAGAAATGATACAAAGCCCTACCCGTTCTCTCAAATGGGGAACGGGACTCAACGAATTGGTGAGATGCAGGGTTCCGCATTGGTGCTCCTATGTGACGAGCACCCGCCTGTCAACAACGTGGCGCGATCGTTCGACGGACCGGCCAATGCCTGTATTCTCCGTTGCATAATTCGTGGCATTTTGCCACCCGCTCCATTCGAACTTTTAAAGTCGACCAAACTTCCAATTTTCTGACGTGTCTCGATGAATTGCGCGATAATGTAGCATCTATATAATCTAAATGATTCTACACATATAGCTAGTAGTGTAATTTAGTAGATGTAGATTTTTCATATAGTATAAACAGCTAAGTATTGCGCAGTTGTTCATAACACATAAATTTCAAACCGATCGATGTTTTAAACACTTAGAAATTGTTTATCATATAAAAAAAAGAAGAAAAAAAGAAGAACCTTAAGATCCGAAGTTCTTATATAGATCACTATATCCTTAGCTATAGTGGATCTTTCGCTATGTGACTTTCCTAGTGTATATAAACAGCTGTATTCTATGATATGTATGAGTTTATGGTTATATAGATAGAAGATAGACAACTTATTAAGTAAGATAGCATCTTAAACTAGTGCTCTAATTATGACTATAGAAACTGTAATATCTAGACAAACATAGGGATATATAAGTTTAGCTAAGCCAATTCTTCTAGGACTATATATAAAGTATATACGCTGAAGTTCTTAGTATAATACCTGATATTTTCGTTACGCAATTACTACGACAATATAAAAACCTCGAATATACCATTCGAAAGTTCGAATGGAGCGGGTGGCAAAATGCCACGAATTGTGCAACGGAGAATAAATATGGTTAAGGTTTTGTTCGCAATCTTTGAGCGACCGATCCATTAGTCCGTGACCCCTACACGTTTTTCTGCCGTTACACGGTGTTGTCGATCTCTCGAAAAGGGGGAAGATTGATCGAAATTGACTGTGCTGCAGCGAGGGCACTGGAGGCATCACAAGATCATCCGGCTTATGACCTGTGTAGAGACTGCCGCAATGTCTGGCATTATGAGCTTCTTCGTGTTTTTCTCTATGAAAGGTTTCATCGGTAGCCTAGGAAAGCGGGGTGTAGATCGATGCAAGTGATGGACTATCCGGTTCCTCGCGAATCGCCGGTGCCTTTGCAATAGGGCCGACTTACGACGTAGAAGGTCTGGTCGGGTGAGTGGTCCGAATGACTGGATGTTTTAGCCTGGGATCCTTGCTCCAGACGCAGGATCCCAGGTGAGTGACATGATCTGAGAATGACTTGAAGAGCGCTAGCAGTAGTGTAGCAAGTAGGTAATCTTGTAGCGAATACGATCGGGACTGGAGGAAAGACAGAATCAACGTACTGTGGGTGTCAGAAGTTTTGCAAACTACCAGGCCCCAAAACCAACCAGAAAGTAGAGACGATCGAGCCAATTATCACTAATTCAACTAGCTCATGGTTTGAAGCCCCAGAGACACACATAGCGACAACAAAGGAAGGAGCAGTCCGACTACACCGCAGCGTAACGAGAAAAGCAAGGCAGAACGACTCACATGCTCTCATCTACGCAGATTCAGGAAGCTTACGAACACACTAGGACAATACACAACCCGACGGTTTATAGGTCAACTGCAACGAGCAGCCGGGTTGAATTGGGGGATCAATGTGGTGCAAGAGGCTCTTTGTACGTGCGCCACATTCAGGATAGGTCCCGTACCGACTCAGGTGAGTTGGACTCGATAGACTATTCTAGCAAGGGACTCCCCTGTAAAGTCCCGAAGGATTTATGACCTTCTGCTCTAGTGGAACCTGTGTCAAAGCTCTGTCACAACGCGCATGATTGAGCGAGCGCTTGTATCCTTTAGTCTGTCTCAGTACACTAGGATGATAGGGCGTCGATCTAAGTCGGAAGCTGATCGATATCGATCCATGTCATATAGGGGACTGACATGCCCCCGCATAGCGTGGCTGTTCTCAGAGATAAGAGCCCTTCGTCCCACAAAAAGCACAGCGCGATCCTTCCACTACTACATATGTAAAACCCAAGACCCTATCGTTATCTTGATTCACAAGGGCCCTATCATCATCTTGATTTCCATGATCATTCGTCTTACAGACAACGATGTCATCCATCCAGGACTATCCGTCGGCTTTCAAGCCCTCTACGCACTTGCAGTCGTCGGCGTATGATGACAAAAGCAGCTCTTACCCCCTGCCAGGTCATCATAGGTCATCCATGGTGCGACCAGAGACTTTGAGACCAACGGAGCCCAGCATGGAGTATGCAGCGAGGTCGTATTTGCCCGCACAGTTTGTCGACTCAAACCAGCCACGGCAACGACTGCCTGGCCTGCAGGAACTCTTGAATCCGCCTTTGAGAACGAGCCTATCATCATATTCTTCCA
The DNA here is from genome assembly GCA_024195465.1 of Aureobasidium sp. EXF-8845. Classification (NCBI taxonomy): domain Eukaryota; kingdom Fungi; phylum Ascomycota; class Dothideomycetes; order Dothideales; family Saccotheciaceae; genus Aureobasidium; species Aureobasidium sp. EXF-8845. The sequence continues at coordinate 6,041 of SWBH01000335.1, read as the reverse complement.
AACACCCATCGGACAAAAATGCACAGCCCAAGTGGTCGGATGGCCTTGCACCTTCAGCCAACGTGCAACTTTCGCCAGTTAGCAGGCCATCAAGAATTGGTTCAATCTCATTCAACCCTACTCCCCCACCTTTACATCGCCTTGCTCTGAATGTTCATCAGGTTGATCCGTTCTCTCAACATACACCCCATGTTTCTCTAGGTGCTGGACCTCTTTTGCCTGCTCCTTCTCCGCCTCATTGTCTTCGCAATAATTCGGACTATCGGAATCTACGCGTGCCAGACAAGCTGTCGCAGTCTACACAAGGTGTTGATACTGTGGGGCCTTCTCAGTCACAGGTGGCTTCCTCTTACCACGAAGACGTTACCCAAGGTGATATTGCTAGACACCTGAAGGCGACTCATGGGATGCGAGATGCACTTCCAGCAAGCAACTATAGCCTACAGTACGTTGGTCAACGCCACATAAAGGGAGAAGGGAGGTGCTTCGTTTTTGAAGACGGCAGTACCTGCCCAACCATGATCGACGGAGAGCTGGTAAATCCACTTTGGGGAACCACCAAAGCAGGGAAGGCTCGCAAAAGACTTGCACAAGCATGCTTGTATGTTGAAAATGATGAATTCGCGTGACGCCACGACTAACAAAGACCAGGAATTGCCGTGAGAAGAAAATCAGATGCGAACCTGACGGAGAAAGCTGCCTTCAGTGCAAAAAGGCCAAGCAAGAATGTCACAGGCCTGCGTCTCTAAGTTCAGTCGCGGACTATGTACTGAGGAGCGGAAGAAGACCACCAGCTTCTCAGTCACAGGTCGAGCTTGCCAACGATACCACGTTGGCCATTCCCTATTTCCCTTTGGAGCGAGCTGAGTGGTCAAGTCAATCTTCCGGCAGCATTGTTATGGCCGGAGTGCCGGACCAAAAGCGTAGTTGGTCGTCACAAGTAACACAACAAAATAGGTCGGATCTTCCACCTAGCTGGAGCCGCGAGAGGTCACCTCATAGTGCCAAGAGACGCAAGTCAGACGCTTCTGCATCTCCCCTCGATGATGTCGCCACCAAAAAACAATGCAAGGACAGCAGAAGGGCCGACCTTGAGGACATAATCAACTTGCAGGCCCGACCCGAAACGCCGGACCCCTCCTTCTGGAACAAAGATCCATATCTCAACGATCCTGGAGCTACTATGCGCTTCCTCGAATTATTCTTTACCGAATCTGCCCGCGAGGTAAGCATGATGTTTCCTCGAGATGCTTTTACTCGTTGGGTTCGACAATGTCGCGAGAAGTGTCAACGGGAACGTGTGGTACTATATGCCATGCTCGCTTTGGGCTCTATCTTCGCCGAGAACGAGTTCTCTTCCTTCGCCAATCTTTGTGTGGAGAGAGCTGGTCAGGCAGTTTCTCGTATCGATGGCGAGTTCAACATGGCTGTGGTCCAGGCTCGACTGCTTGTAGCTGAATACAATCGTCTTGTCGGCAAAGACAGCATAGGCTGGGATCTGAGTGGCTCTGCTCTTGGAGTCGTTAGTGCGATACGACTGAACAGCGAAGATGGATGTTTAGAAGACTCAGATGGATATCCGCGAGAAGATTACAGCTTTTCGCGCGAGCAGCTAAGGGAGTGCCGCAGGCGAACCTTCTGGACTGCCTTCCTTGTGGATGTGAGTACCCGTGAGCTTCAAATTGAGCATAGAATGACCTCTGCCAGCGGTACCACGGGCTTTGTGGAGGACTCCCCTGTGCCATACAACTCGAGGACATCCAGCTTCGATTCCCCTGCAATGAACAAATATACGAAGACGGATTGGCTTCCGACGCGCCACTTTTCGACTTTTCCCAGCCCGGCATGGGTATTCAATCCTTGGCTCACAAGTCAAGCGCACCAAGCCCAACAGCATACACAATGGTTGTTGCTTCCTTCTGGACCGATGTTACAAAACTCATTTTTTGCCGACCTCGCCAGGTTGCAGGGCCAGGCTCGTACGTCAAGAGCCACGAAGCGTTACTGGACGATATCCAGGCAAGGCTTTTCGATTGGAAGAATGAACTGCCATCTCATTTGCAGTACAGCCGGCAAAAGCTTATCGAGGCAATTCAGCATGATTGTGCAAGCGACCTTATTACCATGCATGCATTATATCATATTTCGCAGTTAAAGGCAGCACGACACGCGCACCATGAGCTCCTACCACCCCGTACCATGGCACGACAGATCAGGGTCGCACACTCACATGCTACCCGACTGCTCGAAATGGCGTGCGATGTACGAAGCACAAAACCTCTTCGATCAGGCAAAGGCCAGAACTCGATTGGCCTACTGTCGTCTTTCTTTACTTATGGAATAACTGCAGCTATCGACACACTCAGCGCTGGTGGTCTAAAAGAGGACTTTGGACGCACCGCGAAGCTCATGGATGACAGCATAGCCACCTTGCATGACCTTGCGGAATTTTGTGCTAGCGCCAAGATACAGGCTAGACAGACAAGCAGGAGGATGAGGGCCGGGTAGCGGAAAGCTACGAGGACTCTTGGAGGATCAGTGAACCGATGGAGAAGGTATTCATGTTTAAACAAGACGTGAGCTATGGAGCGTCTTGCAGCACCTACTTCATGGCGCTGAGAGAAGACCGTTGAGAAATACGCCAGTCACTAGACTTGCAAATGAGCGACGCATGGACAACCGTCCATGGAGCAAAAACGCGCTGCAGCAGGGACGAGTCTGGCAAAGTTGGTTGGCGTGCCCTTTTGAGGATGTTTGCCTTGGGTGTCTCGGATGTGTTTTCCCCCAAGCTACCACGCATCGCCCTTCCGGTGCTGATACGAATGTAACGCTGATTTTCCGAGTCGGTGACGGCAGTCAAGGTCATACCGAATAATTTCCTTCAGAAAATGATTTCGTGTCTTTGCTTCTGCCCCAGCAGAAACATTCATTAATGGTTGTTGTCTTGTTTTGCTTTGCTTTGCTTTGCAGTAATCTCATGTACACATGGAAGTTGAGAAACGAAGATCAGGCACCGAAGCCGCATTGCATGAGCCTTCATTTCGATACTTGGTCAATCCAGGGTTAACTTAAGCTCATGAGAGAGAGAACAATTCATACGTGTATCCTCCTTGTATATCGCTAGTTGGGAGGCATACAAGCATGGTCAAGTGTCGGTAGAGGACGTACCACATGATAGCGAAGACGGGTACGGTAGTCGTCACACGATCGCTTTGAGCAGGACGGTAGGTCCGCACAAGGTTTGTGCGAGGACCGTGACAGAGACGACGTCTTGGATCCCTGCTGCCGACAGAGTGCGTTGCCGGAAATCTATGTCGAGCTGCATATGCAGGGTGAGTCTCAACACGACGCTACACGACGTACGTACGCACGTACCTATGGAAGATAAGAGAAATTCGTGAGTTGAACGGTTCTTCCCGCCAAGAAGACAATGACGTCAAAGCTGAAACGCGCGGTAACGCTTGTGTGAAAGTGTGAAGTCGGGTGCCCTTCCGTTTGTCGGCGAAACATCTACCTGTGGAGCGAGCCAGGATGACTTGAGCTTTGTTGCATTACGTGATCCGGCTCGTGGAAGACTCTCAGCTCTCGTGTAGCAAGAACCGAGGTTCGCAGCTAGCACCTCGTACAGGTGGCGCTCCCCATACATCACGGCAAAGCGGTATGCGGAGCTAGCTCCACTCTCATTTGCGAGAGAAAAAGCCGCGATGCAACACGAGATACACACATCGTCTTTTCAAACGTCATTCTGGCGTCCTGGGAGCATCATACAGATGTAGCTTGATACGACCGTCCTCAGGAGATGCATCGACCGTCATTTGCCGTTTTCATCATAGTTATACAAGGTAGTAATCACCCTACGTCAGACGACTTCCGCTTTAGCGAAGTCAGAATGGTCGATGTTGATCTCACAACACCTTAGGTACCAGACCCTTGAATTTCAACAAACGGCCTTACAAGAGAAGGAGGGACTCAAGAAGGTTCCATCAAAACGAGGCCATCATCTTGTCGAGGCCAACGATATCGTCGCCAAATAGGAGTGAGAACGCGACAACGAAACACCACTCCCCCCCCCCCCCCCCCCCCCTACGCCAATCAGCTCGTACACGCATGAGGATGTAATAACAATTGTATACACAAAAACTTGATCAATATGAGTCGCTCGTTGTGATATGCGATCGTGGCGAATCTCGTCGTTGTTGATAAGATTGGCGTTCAGCTACTCCCGTTCGGCCTGTATAGGAACTATCATGGCAACAAAAGAAGCTCAAAGGCTGTTGGAAAAGAAGGATGCTTGAAACCAGACAGATTACGATGCAGAAGCAGCCTCAAGAGCTCGTGAAGATGCCAGCTTCCAATCTCTCCAAGCTGAATGGGAATCAGGTGTTTATTGAATGACAATGTGGTTGCTGTAACTAGTTAGAGAAACGTGGGAATGTGAATCTCAACAGCTCTTCTCTCGTGTGAGAAGCCATCATTTGACTTGATTCTGTTCTTTCCCTGCCTTACGCGTTTCCGTTTCCTGTTCACTGAGATAACTCCCAGTGCTTGACGGGTCCACACTCTCGATCGCTCAAGGTCAACCAACATCAAACCGGTCGCTGTGCTCGTCATAGACCATGTTCCTCGGCTCTGCATCCTGATGCAGCACTTGCAGCTTGTGAAGCGCCGCGACTGCGTCAACGGCCAGCTTGAGAAACCGCGGTTTGTTTTTCCTGAGATAATCGAAGATTGCACATCCGCCCCAACCGAGAAACAGCATACGCGTATACTGTCCATCGTCGTAGTAGTATGGCAGTTTCAGGTCGACTGAACCCAGTCAGACCGAGATGACGGTTCCCTGCAGCGGCCGTAGATGGTTGTACATCTCTCTTTCATGCTTCAGATACTGTATGTTGTGCTCCTCCATTCCTTTGGCGACAAAAGTGTATCCGTGGGAGGATAATTGCACCTTGAAAAGCGCTGCACGTCCACCCTTCACGTACATCGACATGCAGTCAGCATCACCACCACGATCAACAGCGAGCTGCTGACGGACGAGACGTAAGAATGTCTGCTTCTTCGGGTGCCTTTTCTTGTGGTCGTGTATGTTCAAATACTCTTGGTCCATTTGCTGCCAATGAGAAAGGCCGTATAGGCACTGCTGAGTGCAGTACACTTCTTTCTCAAATCTCTTATCTGTGAGCCTTCCATTCGACGTGCAGGACTGCCAACGTGCTGGGCAGGCGCTCCCTTGTTCGTTTGTCTTGATTGGTTCGGAAGAGAAATTGGACCGAGCCCCGCGAAACTGGCGTAGTTCGGGGTAGCAAAACATCTAATTTGGGTCATCCCTGATCCCTGACATGAAAAGAGCCGCTTCGCATATGTCGGAAGACGAGCATCCGCTTCCGACTACAAGTTCTGCTGGTGTCTAGTGGCGTAGGTCATACATATTCCCTGTTCACTCGGCTGTTATTTTGGTATTACCATGTTGCAACATTGATCTTCGCATAGGAAAAAAAAAATTGTTCACCATCCTACACCGAAATGGCCAATACAAAGCCTGCTTGACACGGACCGGACATCCGTCATGGAAGAGGCGCAGAACCTTTTAGCGCAATTTCGCGGACTTTCGCAACAGGCTCCCAAAACGACTATGAAGATCAACCTGGAATAGACGAGCCCGTCAGCAAGGCCGAGGATTGGATTCTCATGCCCAAAGTAAAAGAGGCGGTAGCGGCAGCGGCAGTAGCAGTAGCAGCGGACGAAGCAGCCGGCCGTCGACTGGGGGAATACAAAGACCGCTTTCCTAGGACCAGCGTGGCCAATGATTGATAATAAGCGATACTTGGTCTCTTCTCAATTGATCAGTCCTTCCTGTATAGTCAATTGCTCATGCTCGTGATAATCGTGATAATCGTGATAATCGCGATACTCAGTCGTTATAACTGTATAAGACCAAGTATTATCCATGCCCGGAGGCATTCAGTGGCCTCCGCGAGGTCTCCATGGGTACGCGGTCGGTCGTGGCCGAGCACTCGGCCACCCCTTGAGAAGACCCTCTC
>SWBH01000334.1:0-13418 GCA_024195465.1 Aureobasidium sp. EXF-8845 | reverse complement strand
ATCTCATTTAACCCTGGCTGCCACTATGCATCCTCGCACATCCTCTCTCCAACAACCGCCAGCTTCAGCTATGAACTACTTCGACTTTCAGCCCGAGGAGTGTTCGGTGTCGCCGGTCAAGAAGTCCAACCTTCGCTGCCTCGACGCCTTCCATGACCGCGTTTACACACCACAATTCGAGGCACCTGCCAATGCAAACATCTATGCTAGACGTGCACTCCCTCCTCTTCCATCACCAGCGGCTGTTCCTGCTCTCCGCAACTGCTCATCATCAGAGTCCATGGCTTCATCAGGACCTGTGAGCCGACCAAGCACTGCCATGTCCTGCAGACAGGACAAGTCTCTTCCTCCACTTCCTTTCCGCCTCCAAAGATCTCCCTCATTCGACTCGGACAAGGAAAACACAGCGGTGGTTCAGCAGGTCTCAAGACCGCGTCAACACCGTGGCTACAGCTTCCGCAGCCTTCTGAACAGACACTCTGAGGACGAGTTCCCTTTGGCCTCTCCCAAGAGTGGCTACAGCGTTACTCGTGACTCTCGTACAGACTCTGTCATGGGAGACTACAATCTCTGCCAAGTCAAGACCAACGGTACCATCTCAGCGACTAGCAGCAGACGTCCTTCAGCTCTTTCTCTTACTCACCTCAAGGCTGCTTCCAAGAAGATCAATGCCAGTGCTCCTCCAGTACCATCTCGTCCTTCGTCTCGCAAGGGCAGCACGAGCACCCACAACCAGCACCGCTGGGGTACTCTCTTCCGCACTGTCGAGGATGACAAGGAAGACGTTGTTCCTATGCCCATCACTCCCGGCATGATGATGCCTGACTTGAGCTTCAACCGCTGCTACTACTTCTACGCCCGTAACTGCAATGGCTACGTTCTCTCTGGCGGCTCTAACGGCGACGCTTGCGAAAACTGTGCTCACTCAGGCTTCTTGGGATCCCCTTGAACAACCCACGGAGAAGCTTCAACTTTGAGCACTCAAACAGTTGAGGCATCTGTTCAATTACAATTTCCGCCAAACATCGACATGAATCTTGACGAATCATGAAGGCAAAACAAAAGGTCAAACCACCGAGCAAAATCAATGCTCGAGGGCACGCCGAGGCATTCACGAGTGCCATTCGTCCATACGGAGAAATCTCCATGCACGAATTCAAAATCCTCATGCTGAAAGATGCATTCGAGGTACGCTTTGATGTATCCATCAAACAGAGATTATGCATCTCATCCATTCATTGCTTTTCTTTATGTCTAAAACGAAACTCGCCGTGACTCGGCTTTTCTTTGATGTCTCTGAGGAACAGGAGGAGGAACTTTTAGCCATAATCAGCAGCAATGTAAAAACTCATCCACATTCATTTCAACAGTCTTTCTCATCTCATCTCTCATCTTCTGTGACTGTTCAACTGGTTTAATTAACAACTGATTGTCACTTTGCGAAAGTTGATAAACAAACAAACCGTACATCAAAACAAAGCAAACGGCGTTTGTTCACTTCTCCCCCTCTGAGGATTTAAACACGAAACGGCTTTTGCGGATGGTAAACGTATAACAGTTCATAACTGCCACCCTCTCTCCCCTTACTCAACAGGAGTAGCTTGCGGTAAAAACCCTCGTAAATTTTTACCCGGCGGTAAAAAGTGCGTGTAGCAAGCGAGATGGCAATCAAAGCAATCTGGATAAGGGAGAGCCACAATCAGGAATATGCGTTCGAGATATCCACAAGACACGCACGAGGAAGGAAGTCACGTTTCTTCGGATGGATGGTATCTCGCGTTCACACGTGAGAAGAGCATGTGCAAGGGTACATAGTACATGTGTTAGTACACTTGTATAGAAGAAGCTATAATATGGCTGACCAATTTATCCACTCCTCGGCACTTTGTGATTGACCCTGTGCTTGGGCAGTGACTTTCTTACTAGAAGATCATGAGCGGCATAGATACAATCATAAAGTCAGTGTAATAACTTCAACATAGACGATGCAATCGTTCCAGAAGACATGCGATATCCTGATTAGGGAAGCGCAACACAATGCAACCCTCGGAGGTCCACAAAGCAGCAGCCCTCTTACTGTTACCCTCGATGCGGTGAGTTAAGCTCATCCCTCCGCCCTTCAGGGATTCTCGATCGAACTTGAACGTCCGAAGAGTCGAAGATGAACCTGTGAAGGAGGAGACGACGGCTTCCTCAAAAGCTTCTTCTCATCATCGATGGCATGCATAAGGGATCGCACCCCTGAACTCTGCTGCTTACTCATTCTACTCCACCTTCCTCTTTGCAAAAGTGTAAGGGGGAGTGAGTTCCTTCTGGAAAGAGTCTCTTCTGAGCGCCGCGTGTATTCAAGGTTCGTGATGTGCATAGAGATGGAGGTGCAAAGCATGTGAGAACCATGTTGCCAGATTCGCACACCTCGGTACTTGAAAATTAGAGTTTAGATAGGAGAGTGTGGAGGACTTTAAGGCTCACGTCTCGTTGCTCCTCTGCGTATAACACTCTATCTGGTGTACAGATATCTAGCTTCTGATAAACACAATGCAACGAAACCACTCTTGCCTATAGACTTCAATATTCCTATCAAGTACACAAGTACTCTCATCGTCGATCGTGAATCGAAGAGGTACACCGACAACCCCTCAGTTTCAAGCAGGTGCCAAAAACCACATGGCACATCGCATAGGAAACGGACGAGCATAAGTTCGCTCAATCGTGACATGACAGAGAGCCTCAGAGGTACCCCGGGAGACGCACGTATGGCACGCGTTCCCGCAGTACAAGCCGATAGCTTAACATACCGCACTACCGCTGTCCCGGACCGCGGACTAAATCCTTCTTTCAGCTCGCCCTTGTATAAGCCATAATCGTCGGTCTTGCTCGCACGCAAGGGATCGATCGCAAACGTTACTTGCGTAGGTGTATCTATAGGTGATCCGACGCATTGGCCTACAGATAACGCGATCCACGCAGTAAGTGGCTGCTCTATTGGCGTCGGTCAAGGACCGGTCACAAACGCCAGCGCCGTGTTTTGACATTGTACTACACGCCAAGACATATCTCATGGAGGTCTGTTTTCTCGATGGTGTGCATGAGCGAAGGCTAAGCGGCTCCACGACCGTGTCCACCACACCTCGCGATCGACAGACACGATTGCTGGCATCGAATATCGAGTCTTCAGCTTCATGTAGTCTTGACAACAAGCGCTATTGAACATGACGACAATTGCGGTGAAGTTGAGCGAGGAGTAGAGCGCCATATTCACCACCATCGTACGTCAAACGTGTTGCCCGGGCTCCTCTTGTGATGTTCCCATGCTTCTTTCACATTCTCAGATTAGCCGCGTTGGTGGCCGAGAACCTCGAGGGCCGGGTGACGACGATGGGCTTTGCTGGCTGATATTTCTGGCCAAGGCATGCTATCGGTGTCGTTGGCAATGGTGAGGGTCCTTTGTCGCAGGTATCGTGGCCGATGATGTGGACGAGCTGGCGGCGGTACTGGGCTGTGTACATGCCTACACTGATCACATATCAATGCGGGAAGATAATAGCCTCCATGAATCTCGTAGCGATGGCATACTGCTTGTCTGGAATAGATAATTCCTTTGCTGCTTGTTGACACTTTGAGCCGCCAGAGCCACGAGAGCTTTGTCTTGGCACGACGAAATGGCGGGCCTGAGTTTGATCTCGGTCCGTGTTTGTTGTTTCTCTCACTGTCTCTTACACCCACGTTCCAGTATATCACTTCTGAGCAAAAGTGATGGATACCGCTGCTTCTCTGAGCCGGCTGCTTGCTGTCCTGACGGAGCGTGATATTGGTCTGGGCTATGATGATCTGGCGTGGTTGTTTGAATCTGCTCAGACCCGAGACCCCATGATGTCCTGGGTCCATGAATATCTAGCTCCTGCTACTCTTCTCAGCCCAGAGGAACTTGACATGTATGTTTGACGGTAAACAATACTCTTTACAAAACTGATGTCAAAAAGGCACGCTTACATCTCTCAAAATAATCACAAGATTTCTCAGAGTAATGGACTGTCTCGATCCTTGCAAGAACCTGATTTTGAATCTGCCATTAATTCTCTGGAGACAAGCACTGCAGCCATAGAAAAGCAAACAGCCATACTGGAAGCTCAACGAGACGCTCTGAGAACGCTACAGTATATTAATAGAGAACCTACATCCACCATTTCTGAAGATTGGGAGAAGCGGTCAAGCCAATTACGAACAAAAGCACAGCTAGATCTCGAGACAAGCGAGCTCACTGAAAGCATCCAGCAGCGCGTCAACGTAACCAGACGTCACGCAGAGTCAAGTCTAGACCTGCTCAAAACTTCATCCCATCGTCAAATGGACAAAGACGATCGTTTGCTAGACGGACTGCAGAAAGTAATGTTTAAACTCGCCCCTCTGGAGTCAAGCGAAAAACGACTTCCTGACTTTAACGCTCTTTCTCATGCTCTGGTCAAGCTAGAGAGCAAGATCATCAGAGATCGCACAAACACTACTTACATCGAGACTCTCAATAGTCTGTCTAACGAGGCCGATGACATCGAGCATAAAAGCAGTGCGCAAGCGGCGCAGGAAGCATATACATTAGCCGAAGAACTCGAGAGCTTGATCACAGAAGTGGACTCGGTGCTCGATATGACCATAAGCAGACGGTACCGAGCACCTATCGTCAGTGCTCTGAAACTCTCTGACGCAGAAGCTCAGCTCGAACGACAGAGCTGGCTAGAATATGTGCGTACTAGTCTCGGTTCATTAACACCATTAAACAATTGAACTGACACCAGTAACTAGGTCGTAAGAACACTAGACGAGCTTGACCAAAAAACCGAGAATCTGGCCTCGTGCACTCAAGACACATTGGCCTATACATCTGCAGTCACACAGGTCTCAGATGCTCTAGCCAAAACACTTCCGCCACCAATACAACCATCATCTAGACTCGACAGAAAGCCATCAACCAGAGGTGCCTCGCCCATCAAGGCTGCGAATCCCATTCTACATCGCCAAGGAAACAAAGACCCAGCTTTGGAGATCCTCGGACACTACGGCATCAGGATACAAGCTGAAACTGCGACAAACCCCGAGACCGTGTCTCAGACCCTGCAATCTGCAGTGCTCGAACGTCAATCACGCCTGCAAGAGTTGTCAAAATCTACTGAGCTGTCCATAGCTGCTCAGGTGGCTGAATCCATCAACCTGGCGGACGGGGAGTCGCAGACTTTGATGAGCGCACTGCACGCTTACTCGCCTTATTCTACTGTGCACCTAACAGACAGCAAAGTCAAGCAGAGATTGGAACACTTGGATCACGAGATTGAGAAGCTCGGAGATGGGATCAAAAGGCTTGACACTGATCGACTGGCTAAGGCAGAACAAGCAAGACTCTCAGCCGCTCTTGGTGCTTCGTTCTGAGGTCGTGCACAAACCACCCTTGATCAGAGAAAACGAACCAAGTCGTACTGGCGACTGGATCCGATCTGCTCATGTGATCGGCTGCATATCACCAGCTACTCGGGCGTATCATTCACCATGTCGTCTACACCATCATGAGCGCTTGGTAAAGACCAAAGGACATCCATCCTGGGATAGTCAGTAAATGCAAGCATCTTTGACTAGTCACCTGTGATCACTTACCATAGGAAAAAGCGTAGCGAACACTTTGATCTCTTCCGAGAGCTCAGTCTCGTAATGCTTCCAATCAAGCTCCATGGCTGCTTTGCCAATCATACCTGCCATTGACAACGGAACATATCTCCTTGCAAGACAATCATGTGGCCCTGCGCCAAACACGAGCCAGTTCTTGGTCTTGGCCTCGGCATCTCCAGTAGTCCAGCGATCCGGGTCGAACACATCTGGACGAGGATAAACGTTGGGATCGTGTAAGGCCGGATAGCAGCTTGGTATAATCATAGATCCCTTGGGAACAGTGTAGTTTGCTGTGACTGGGAAGTCCTTGGTTGCTAAGTAAGGGACAAAGATGACCGGTGGTTTGTGGCGAAGCAACTCTTTGATGACAGCGTTGGTGTAGGTTAGAGACTCCAACATGGATTGGTCGCATGATTTGTTCTTATCACCGCCACGTGCATCTAGATTCTCTTGTCGCAATCTGTCAAGTACATCAGGCCGTTGAGCGAGGACCTGGAAGAGCCAGGTCGTCGCGCTGCTAGATGCGTCTTGGGAAGCGAAGAGGAAGGTGAACAACGTCTCACTAATCTCTTCGTTCGTAAACTCGCGAATAAGGTTTGTTGGCCTTTCTGCGTCGGACTCTCCTGCGGCACGTTTTTCGCGGTATCGGTTTGACTCCATCATATGGAGCACCCAGTGGTCGACAGTACAGGTGGGCTTTGCGCCGCTCGCCATGTTTGCCTTACACACTGCTGCACATTTAGCAAACTCAGCATGCACTGCGTCAGCTGTTCGCTTGCCTCGCCACACCTTGGTCCAGGGAATGTACATGGAGAAGGGGATATTGACCAACTCCAGAGCAGCAGTGCATAAGTAGTAGTCGTCTGCGATCTTCTTGACCGCATCCTGAGAAATATAGTCGCCAAAGAACGTGCGGCATGAGAGTGCGCAGTTGATCTCGCGAAACATACCCATGAACGGCATTGGTTTGTTTCCATTTACTTCGCTCGCAGCAACGAACTTGTCGAAGTAGTCGCTTAACACTTTCTCTTGAACTGGAAGATAGGTGGCCATGGCCTTGTTGGTGAAGAGAGGAGTCAACCCTCTCCTGTATTCGGCATGATCGCGACCTTGAAGGAACACCCATGCTTTATGGCCTATGATATCCTTTGCGACTGGAACTATGCAGGGTTCGGCGTACGCAGGCGACTTAAAGACCTTGTGAGCTAGATCTCGATCGGAGGCGAGAACAACGAATCTATCGTGTTGTATGAGTACAACTACCACGAGACCGGGACGGTAGGTGAGTGGAGGACATACTTATGGAACACAGAGACACAGCTGAGAGGTCCGCTTGCCCATTGCTTGAGGTAGGAGTTAAACTTTGGATCCAGTGCTTGGAGAAAGGGACCCATGAACGGGATCTTGAACGAAGGACCGGCGATTGAACCCTTTCGTTTGATGTATAACACTGGTTCACATGGTCAGTAAAGTTCCTCCTACGAGGATATGAGTGATCACCTTGGTCATAGACGACCAGGCCAACGAGAAGCAATATGATGGACTGCCAAGTAGACAAACACCAGCCTCGCGAGAAAATCGCTGGCAGCGTGCCTTGCGAAGACCAGGATTGTAATTCATCTGATTGGCGAGTAGACACGTTACCCATCTTATGCGACAGGCCATCCAACATCGATACTGAGGTTCCTGTCATGGCAGCTGTGATGTATGTGGAAATGTCAAAGTCAGAGGGAAGGCGTCTCTGCTAATGTTATATAGACCCACAGGCATTGCAACTTCCCAACAACTCGATATCCACTCTGGCCAAGCATCCACGATTTTTCCTATCTTTTCGAACCCACAACCATTCTTGAAGCCTTTGGAAGACGAGATCGAAATGCATGGATGCATAGTTACTCAATTAGGACTAGTCTCCTGAGCAATCTTCGGAGTCTAGTCCTAATTTGGTCAGCCTTCCTTCTTCTCACTCATCTTGCGCGATGTCATGGCAATGAACATTGGAAGGCGCGTAGGTTTCATGATTCCGGACGCTTCAGCATCCAATCCCGTGTTCAAAACTCGTTCCACTTTACACAAAGGTTGACTTCCAATCACCTGAGGTTCGACCATGCCATCAACACGCGTGGGAAACTCATACCATCACTTTGTTCTATTACGGAATGCGCCAGACTCTCCGTCGGTCCTGTGCCGCATGTGCAAAGTCGAAAATCAAATGTGATCTTCGTACGCCACGCTGCTCACGCTGTACTAAACGCAACTCCCAATGCATGTATGCAAACGAGCCTCTAACGGCGACATTGGTCGTGGCAGAGCACCAACATCGACAACACTCGATGCCCCTGAGAACTTTCGATATATGTGACTTTGGGTCTGTGGATCCGTTTGACTCTTACCCCCCAACAAGACTACCTCGGGAACATGCTCAACGTCTTATTCACACTTGTATGCTCTGCCATTGCAAGGTCTATATTGGATCTCGCTAATTAGCCTAGTCCTTACTAAAATTGCTTTCCAATACTACCCTCTAGATCTGGACACAACTTCGAATCCTTTCCTGGTATCCTGGTGGCCACTTGCATTAGGTGATCCAGCATTGTTTCACGTCTCACTTCAAACGGCATGCCTCGACGAGGAGAGATTGGCACAGAAAGGCTTCGAAACCTCTGAGCTTCTTATGGCCGATTCTGTAGCCTTGCTACGGCGAAAGGTCCGCAACCAGACGCTGGCTGTGCAGGATGGAACAATGAACTCAGTCATCACACTGGCGGCCATTGAGGTATGCTTGCTATCGAATCCTCTCGATCTTCTTTGTGACTGACATGCCGTGCACGATCAGTTTGGCAAAGGCAATACTATGGTTAGTCAGATGCATGTCGAGGGTGTAAAGAGAATGGTTGAATCGAGAGGCGGAATGAGCGGTGTTAGGCAGACCAGTCCTCTTACTGCAAGAATGGTCAGTTGGTAAGTCAAATTTACAAGCATATTGCGGGCACTTCTCACAAGCATCATAGGATTTCAATGCTCATTACAGGTAACCCTCAGTTCAAGACTCAGGATGACTTCGGAACAGGGGATGGCATACCTGCCATTACACAGTGGTATGTCGAACCACAGACATATCAAGCTGACTCGTCACACCTCGAGTCTTTGATGGTCGACGAAAACATTTGCGATGTGTTCGTCCGCCTCCGCAGCATATTTGAGAAGGCACAAAGTGTGGCCCTCTCCACTACTGAGCTTCACGACCTCACATGTTTCGTGATACACCGACTCTTGCCTCCAGCCTCTGATCCGATGATTCCCTCTGTCTCTCCATTGACTGAGTGTATACGTTACGGCATCATACTTTATATGCTTATCATTCATGGAACGACGTACTATCCGCATACATCTATACTAAATCAAGTTCTCAGTCGGTTCGAGACTCATTTATCGACATTGGAGACAGAATCTCAGGCATACGACTCGCTTAGCGTATGGCTTGTCACGATTGGCATGGCAGCTTCAGTTGGTACTGAGCATTATCACCGACTCCTACGAAGAGTCAGAATCGTTGCCGCTTCTATACAACTCAGTGGATGGAACACAGTCGTCATTCATGTCAAGAACGTGCTCTGGCTGGAGACACCGCAACACGAACAGCTATTCCGCTATTCCTGGGATAATATACAATGCTGAAACATACTGGCTGTAGTCGAGCTACCAATATCAACTCTCCACCGTAAGGTCAAGAACAGTTAAGGACTTGGAAACATCCTTGACAAGCGCCAGATCATAGTCCGTCATACCTCTCTGTGTTTCTTTCAATATCGCCACAGCATCCGCCAACTTCTCCAACCCTTCCTTCGACAACGAGTTCTTTGCATCAACGTCCAAGATCTCCTCCTTCCAAACAACTTTGTGCAAATCTATAATAGAAGCGACTGGTATTTTTTTCTCGTCATGCTCTCTTCGCATCCAATGTCTGTCCCAAAACCCCAAGAGATTCCTAACCAACGATGACAGTTTTACAAATGTGCGATGGCATGCGATGTACGTCGTTAGAATCTTTCGAGCAGCAATCACATCCATTCCATCATCGTTATTAGGGCTCGGGGCGCTACCGCAAATGTGTTTGCAATAGCTTCGAATCTCGGAGGTCAGCCATCGGTAGAGGACTTCTCCATTCTTAGCCGGCGGTTGCGACTGTGATTTCTGCATGGCCTCTTTGCAGAAATTAAAGACGGCAGTGTAGATTTCGATATATTTATTACTTTCGACGCGGATAGCTTGGTCATTATCGTTGTCTGTAGTTTTCGCTGCAGAATAAATGTTGGAGATCTCGGTTTGAATGTAGGCGAGTGAGGTGTCCGGGTCAATGGGATTTCCATCCAGGAACGGAGGAATTGCTGGAGGTTCTTTGAAAGGCAGCTCGGTGGGTTTCATTGTTGATGTGTTGCAAAATGTTCTGGTATAGATTTGATCTATGTCTAGAATGTTATGGGAGGGGAGGTGAGTCAGGAGATGTAGTACGTACGGAAGGATTATCAGGCAGCCACTCCGTGATGTCATGCTTAAACTCCCTCGGAGTAATCACATAGTAGTTGATATACACATAGATTAATTTAATCAGATGTATTGATCTGGTATCTAGCCTTACTTGTGGTTCTCCCATAAGCATATCTACGAGCCCGAAATATTCAACTGAGGCCAATCCACCCCAACCAAATCCAGAGCACCCAAATCAACATCCATCAAATTATCACCGCTCACTAGATCCAAACCACCCTGTCCATCAAAACAATCAAAAGAACCCGTAACCCCCATCATGGGAAACGGCATCACTAACCCATCATCCTCAAACCCTAGATCCAAATCCTCAGTCCTCACCATATCCTCCTCAAGACGTCCATCCCCTAACATTTTCTTCTGAAACTCAGTAACGATAAACGGAACCTCTTCCACTGCTTCCCCTCGCTTATTCAACGCAGTAACCCTAGCTTCCCAAGCTTTAACAATAATCCGAGTAAACACTGCAAACATGGGTGTCTTATGAAATGGATGTGCATCTTGCTCTGGATCCGAGAATCTGACTGCACAACTCTGACTCATCGTCCTCCAACAGATTTCTGCATGTGTAGCCAAAGGTTCGCGTTTGAGATACTGTAAGATGTGGATATAAGCAGGAAAAGGGAAATGAAAGTATAAAAACCAGGTATGTCTTTTCGTGGATGGGTGAGTCAGGATCGTAGTATCGCAAGACAACATTGTCAATGCATGAGTTATTGCTTCTGAGCGTTGTTGAGATGTTTGTTTCTCCGGTGATATGGAAAAGTGTTGGAAGAGGAGGTAGCGGGCGATATGACCTCGTGTGAGCCAGATCGTCATGAATTGGTATGGGTTTTCTGGATTGCAGTGGCATAGATATTCATCTTCGATATTTTGCTGCAGCGCCTTCAAGGTGCCACCATGGTCTTTGGGATTAGCCAAAACCTTCATGGCTGGATTTGTAAAGTCTAGGAAGAAAGGGCTGTGTCTGACTAGATCTGCGACTTTGTAGCGTAGGATGGCTAGACTTGTTTCTGTGGGTCTATCGTGGCTTTGGGGAAGATGTTTCATTTCCGGCTGGAGGTCGGAGTCGTTGAGGTTTGCCGGGATCGAGCAATTCCACGATGGAGAGAGGGTGACAGCTCTGTAGTCGCCCATTTCGCAGACGCGGTTGTCGAAGAGGAGGAGAGCCCACCATATTCTACGACGCATCTCACCTTCCAGAGGACCGCATTTGTCATTTGAGGATTCGTTGTCTAATCCCATGCGTTGTGCCATGCGTATTGTAAGGCCTAACAGCGATGATAGAGATCGAGGATCAGCATCTGGTCTTACAGCAACCTGAACGTATCATTAGCAAACGACCCGAATCAAAGTGAGAAGCTATCTTACCAGATATAAGAACAACGCCGTCAGACAGTCTCGATTATCAGATTGTAGGAATCTGCATTTGAGCAGTGCCTGTTGACACCCAAACCGATATCTCTGCATGAGAAACTCTCTCTCGCATCCAAACATATTGGCACACCCAGATTCTGTAAGACTCATGACAGCAACGCAATACACACCAAACATCAACGCTTCCAAATTCGGCTCGATGTCCTTCAAGTTTCCAGTCGCATTGATGAGTCTAGCTTGCAAAGTAGGTGTATGTGTAACCTTAAGCAATGGGTTAACATCTTCCAGATAAATCTGCCAGAGTTTGAAGATCTGCACATGATCAGGGGGATGCAAGATTTCCAGATCGATGTTCTCAATCAAAGATCCAAAGAGTAAGAAATCAGTACTGTTTTTGAATAACTGATCCCAAGATTTCTTTCCGGCTACATCGCGAAGGTCTTCCACGTCTAGATCGTCGTTGTCGTCTTCATCGTCGTCGTCATTTTGGTCGGGAGACTGGTGGTTGGTGATTAGTACTTCCTCCATCAGGGATAGATTGCGATGAGGTCGTACAGTTTGACTCATGGCTTGCCAGAGGTTTCTGGAGTAAGTCCGTTAGCAGATGAACATGCCAGAGATGGGAAAGCACACACTTTGCCTCAAAGGTAGTCTCGGTCTTGATTTCAGGGCTTCCTTCTTTCTGCTCTGTACCTTTCTCTCCAACCTTAGCTGTGGCATCTCCATGCAAAGGTTCAAAGTCTATGTTGTGTTGACGTAGCAAGTCTTCTAGATGTCTGACTCGTTGCAACAACTCTGCTTCAGGAAAGCGTCGTCGCCGTTGACGTGGCACTGCGACTGGTATACATTGTGTGCGACTTTTGACACAGCTGTTGCAGGGAAATCTACGATCGCATTTCACTTTGCGCTGTTGGCATGCTGCGCAAGCGAGCGGACGTGGTGATTTGGTAATACTGCTACGCGCAGGAGCTGCTGGTTGAGAGTCTGGGTCCATCTCTGGCGTGTGTGTCCAAAAAGAAAAGGTAGCTTCGTGCTATTATACTTGTAATGGATGTGAATATCTATTGATACGCTGAAGAATTCGTGATGGGTATCATAAAGTCGGTAGCCAATGAGCTAAAAGGGGTACGCGCTTTACGGTCTGACGCAGGTATGAATCTCCGAAGGATGCAGAGGTTTACACAGCTGCAGATCTTATTGAGCCTCGATTATATCGAACGCGCATGCCAATTCCACTGAGCCGTCTTAATGATTGTGATGAGATGAGAGATGGGTGAACAGAGGTGGCAGGGGGCGGTATCGGACGCGTCGAGGTAGATTGTGCAGGGAAAATATGCAAAAGTCATGTGATTGCTGGCGTTTGTGCAGGCGAAACTGAAGTCATGGTTGCAAAGAAACAGCGACGACGACAGAATCGACTACATACAGCACAATGAGCCTTTTCCAAACATCAAGGGCACTCGCCTTCCGCCCTAGGGCATTCGCGACCATCCAGAGCCCAATCGCAGCATCATGGCGTCGCAACTACGCAACCGATCCCAAACAGAGCGGAGGCGCTGGACCCAACATGAACCAGCAAGAGCACATCAGCGAGGAAGCAGCAAAGATTGAGAAGATCCGAGGAGGCTCAGGCCCGGATTTGGAGATGGGTACACCGGTGCAGGAGGTGTGTCAATGATCGAGGGCAGGAGAGAATCAAGTGGCTCGAGACTAACAGGGTACAGCTGCTGGCAGAAGACAAGGAAGCACAGAAGAAGGCACCCCAAGTGCTCAAGGACAGCATCAAGGCTGGCGCCGTCCCTCCCAAGCCTTCGCAGTCGCGTTCCTTCTCGACATAT
>SWBH01000333.1:0-13429 GCA_024195465.1 Aureobasidium sp. EXF-8845 | reverse complement strand
TATCGGTGTCACCGAAGCTGCGGACAGAACATTTTTGGGTATTTCCAAAGATCCAAAGGACTGAAGTGCCGTTCGGGTACGAGCCTTGCAGCTTCGGAGACCGCGACCCTGCATGGTTGATTCGACTCACGTTGACTTGGCTCTTTGTAAACTTCTTAGACATGATCATTTGTGATCACAAGAAGACTCACAACGTCACACGTGTTATATTTGCTGATTGCCGAGTACGATATGTGGACATGTGGTTAGATCGATTCAGCCTTGTCTAAATTGGTCCCCTGCGCACAGCCAACCTGCAAGTAGAGATGGGCTAGTAACGGAAGCTGCACCTTTTGGAAAGCACCACTAACCACCACAGCCTCAGTCCATCGCAACTGCCGCCATTGAATGCTAAATCTTCTGGAAGCAGGTCAGGTGTCTGCATACAAACTGGTACTTGTTTAGGAGAAAAGATTCATTGCGGCTGACTTTTTACGTGCGCATCGCAATGCAATACATTTTGGGATATGCGCTCCATCAGCCATGCAATAATCTCATGCTTATAATCGGCCCTAGCGTTGTGGCACAGATATCGACTTGCACACCGTCATTGCAAGATATCCGGACTACCGGTGGCAGCAACCAAGCGCAATCCGACCATGCTCTCATCCGTATGCATGTGCGCGCCATATGGGAAGTCAAGTCCCGACAGAACAATTTCGAAGATCTTGAAACATGCCCATGGGTCTCCGATTCTGGAGAACCTTGTAGAAAATATGGCTAATCTGTGGTGCTAGTGCCACCAAACAGGCGTTTCCCTGATCGGTTCGGTTTCATCTGCTTCGCCGGATCATGGCCGTGCTCAACGGACTGCAGTCAGCGAGTTTATCCATATAGATTGCTTGCAGCTTCGATTGCGTACGAGCATCCTGCCACCCTGCCACCTCATCAACACTTCGAAAACGGAAGGGTGATCCCGGAGAATCCGAAACACATCTCGAACATCCTCATGCGTACTGTAGTATGCTTTGTGATGGTTTGAGTATTGCCAAGACCAAGAGCTTAGTTCTGGTGCCACCATTATCGCGATATCACGGAACACTGGTCCGAAATATATGACTGGGAAAACAATCTGACACCGACAATGTTGCCGAGAGTTGATTATGCTGTTGTTGAGACCCAGCACTCACGGAAGCGATGTCCAAACGCGATGATCAATCTCGAGTTATATTTACTGGATCATGGCTTGGAAATGGACAATACTGATGAATCGACACAGGACGTGCAGACTGGCTGGAACTTTGCTCCATCACGAGCCCACCAACATCGACCGCGGGACATTGCGGCGCATGTAATAATTTACTTATTTCAACAGTGTGTCATGAGTCTCCAACAGAACAATCGTACGCAATTAAGTCACCCCGCCAAAATTGAAGGTAGAGCACTTGCGAGTGACCTGTCGAGCTCATGATGAGTGCACTTGCAACCTCGAATCACCGCCTCATAGGCTCATGATTCGTCTCACAAGTCTGCTCTGTCACCGGATGACGGCTGAGGTACTCTCATATATTCCTATTTGTTCCCAAGCGGGAGTGTCCAGTAACCAGACCAATGTCTCGGTTCTGTCCCGTCCCCAGAATTCACTCTAATATCTCGGCTGGCTGGCGGAAGTGCCTTTCCAAATGATCACAGCATTTTGGGGACGTTCGAGCGCTTTCGGTACTTCGTCCCTTGGCTGATTATGTCTAGCTTACTGCTTTTCAACTCCAACCGAATCAGCGAAAGGTCAATC
This sequence comes from Aureobasidium sp. EXF-8845, assembly GCA_024195465.1. Classification (NCBI taxonomy): domain Eukaryota; kingdom Fungi; phylum Ascomycota; class Dothideomycetes; order Dothideales; family Saccotheciaceae; genus Aureobasidium; species Aureobasidium sp. EXF-8845. The sequence continues at coordinate 11,658 of SWBH01000333.1, read as the reverse complement.
TTCTACAGCAGTTGATTTACTTGGCGCAAAATAAAATGCACTACCCACCGCGAAGCACTGCAACTCACTGTTCAGCAATCTGGCTCGTATCCTCCGGCTCCTTGGAAGGTCGTACTACCTACTTGTCCACATCTGACTCCCGCGCGCTTGCCGTTACGACATGTTTCACTTCACTCCTGCACGCCGGACGGTGAACGACATATTTGGAATCGCATCTAGATACTGCAAGCCGTCCGATATATGCACATCTACCGGTCACCGATCTGGTATATCGCGCCCACAGAGCCTTCTCAGATTCCTGGAACGATACACGTTGCCGAGCGTTTATGCGTCAGCAGCCTCAGACTTGACCTGTCCTCAAAAAAAAATGGTGACCTACGCGATCAATGGATCGCCATGCTGAGCCTCAGGTTCTCCAAGCGATTATGCAGAGATAGCCAACATTTCATCATGACTGGCTGTCTCATGCAGGAGCAAAGCTGTAGATCTATTTCTGAGAATCTTGACGCCACTCAAGATAGTAAGATCGTGCCTTTCTGACTCAAGTCCTCTGACTCTCGAATTTCTTGCAGTTTCGCGTATGAAATCGAGAGAGACGAAAGTTGAGCTTTTGTCACAGCATGTTCTGAGAGTCTCGACAGCAAGAGACAGATATTCAAGTGATAATGCTTATTGCCTCAACACTAATTTATCACACCCCTTCACAATGATTGCTTGATTCTTGTAAAAACACAGCTCTGAACGTCTTCATGACTAATCAATCGACGTTCCGCTAGGTCACGATCTTTCTGTGAGGCACATACTAATTACGAGAACACGGATGTGTCTTGCACCAGACAGCTCTTTAGGAAGAAGCGATTGTCTTTCATTCTGAGGCAGATGTAGCTAAATTATCATGACACCGCCCCATTACTTCTTGTGTGAGTTGCAACAATATATTCAGATTGCTTTATCACGAACCCTCTTATACAGATAATCACTATGGATCACTGTGCTGGTCTTAATTCAGATTGTTAGAGTTCCATCCGGACAGGGTACTCCTCGCAGCAAGCAAGAATAAGTTGCAGATTAGATCGATCTGAGATACGATAGACGATCTGTTACTCTCTTTGAATCCCCTTACAAGTCTGAGACTGGTCGGTTTCTTCGGACCACAGACCATCTCTCTTGTGCTCAGTCATCACGGTCACCGACTCCGATGTCTCCTCCTCTCGTTCACAGAACCGCTTTCAGAAACTGACTTAGCTCAAGGCCGCGCTGACTTCGCAACTGTACCACTTCTCCACGACTTACGACAGAGCTGTCCTCTTCTAGAAGAATTGTCCTTATGCATGCTCCGCTCGAGAGGTGATGCCAGCGAGGTCGCTATTTACCGAGCCATCGGACAGATTCCATCCCTTCGTAAGGTACACTTATCCATACTCTGTCCACAGCCCTTTAAGTGGGACAGGACATCTTTCGAAGCATTCGTAGACTTGTGCGATCAAGACCACCAGATCGACGCAAATTCGAGCCACCTACTGGAAAGTGCTTTCGTCAACCTAGCAATGGACGAGAAGCTAGCTCACTCAATATTTCGCGTCATTTCCACCGCGAAGCCTCTCTATGCCCAGCCCCTCGAATGCTTGGAATTACGCATAAATGCTCTCGAGGGGCACGGTGATTACACTACATCCACTTTAATCGACATACTACGATACATTGCTCGCTCATGGGTGTGCAGTCGAAGGCTACGAGACGATGAACCTCATCAATGCTATCTGAAGGAATATGACACACAAAATATACTAGATAGAGAAGAGGCAGAAGAATACGAAGAGCTACCATCGCTAGGCGACTCACAATATGCGCAAGCTTTTTGTAGAGTCTGGCAAAAGGGTAGAGAAGGAGATTGGAAGAAAGAGTGGCATAGCTTTCCGCTACAGGAAGATCAAACAAATCGAGAGCAATCGCTAGACCTCAACAGCCCAGTATCTCACTGGCAACCTTGGCTTCGGCAAAGTATTCTGTATCTCTACAGTGTCATATCTGTTAGTGTTGTCGCGATGAGAGTATCACATGTGAAATGACGGAATCTTGTCATAAGTAAGAATGATGTAAAAGTGAAAATCCGAACAAATGAATGCTACGACGCAAGGAGTAGATTTTCGCATGCAAGGGCGCACATCTTTTTCGGTATATAAATATCGTACATCCTTCTATTTTCTCTCTAACTCTTAGGCCTCTACCGAGTCCTCATACCATATTCTCGGGAAGGCGCAATTATGTCCTACTAGCAGGCTCATATTTGTCGCCTTAGTGAGCAATGTAGCACTTGAAATAGCTTCTTGTTATACGACTCTTTTACTAATTAATTTGCAGCTGGCATGAATTGACTTGTACTGTTAACTCTGATTCATATCCTCGAAATAGAGAAAGTCGAGATACTGGTCGCTAGCTAATTGTTGAATAGCGGAAGAGAGTAGTGCATCGACACCTACTAGCGACGATGCGACAGAGGTCGACGTCTTAGCTATCCCCATTCGACGCAACCTTACCACCACACGTCTTATATCTCGGATGTACTGCAACATTGTGACAGGAAGTGATATGATTCTAGGAGATTGTTAAAAGGGGTAAGGTTTCGTGACCCGATGGACGATAGTAGGTCGACCCTTAACCCCTTCGTGCCCTTTTTAATAGCTATTAAGATGCACAAAGTTTCGTAAAACAGACCAATAGCCGCGGAGAGCACTGACCTACTTGTTTCTCTCTGGGCATACCTTCATTTCCGTAAAGAGTTGTGCATCTATATGGCTCTTGATTTACTCTGCGACATCGTAGGAGATTTTACAAATATTGTTGCCTAGAACAACATTGACCACCTGTCCGCAATTTTCTCGAACTTTTCGACACCTAATTAGACCCCCATCACCCATATCCAACATCACTTACCAAAAGCTTTACAATCATGTATACCGGAAGCTGTTTCTGCAAAAATATTAAAATCGAGCTGAGCGGTCAGCCACAAGCAATTGTAAGCCACAATACGAAGGGGAAAAAAAACGTCATAGTCCTAAGATATTGACCATATGAACAGGCTCTCTGCCACTGCACCGATTGTCGCCAGATCTCTGGCTCAGCATATAGCTACAACTTCATAGTCGGCAGCTCTGACTATGAAATTTCTGGCTCGCCGGCAGAAACACTCAAAACCGCCGATTCTGGAAACAAAGTCAAGAACTATTTCTGCAAGGACTGTGGTATGTTCTTTAAATGATTGATAGTGCTTGCAGACGCTGATGGAATTTGACTATAGGAAGCTCTCTATATGGAAGTGCTGTAGCTGACAGTGGTCAGATAGAGAGAGTGGCTATGAGAGCTGGCATCTTTGAGGGATTGAAGGATATGCAATTCGGCAAGCCTCAGTTGGAGATATATGTTGCACAGAGGTTGGAGTGGATCAAGCCTGTCGAAGGATGTATGCAATTTGATGGTATGCTGCCCTCTTCTTAAAATAGGTGAGGATTAGAAGGAGATTCGAGCAATTGAGCGGCCACTCAACTCTGTATAAAACCAAGGCGTCCCGTACGGATGGTTTCTCCATGCAAGTCTCGAAAGCCTAAAAGCTGCAACGATCTCAGAGAAGATGGTCATCCGCGCGCGCGCGCGCGCACGAATTTCTCAGGACTTAGCTTCTGTTGTCACTAGCATCGTCACATACACTACGCAACCGGGTCTCCGACGATGAGTCGGTCTCCAAGGAGCCGCTTCGGTAACTACTGATACTGATCAACGCCAGCATGTTTTCGTTTTCGCAGATGGTCAGAAGGGGAAAGGGTTCGCTGGCCTGACCGAGTTCTTCTGATGCGTGGAGATAGTTGAGTGAGTAAGTGCCACTAAAAGGCACGATGGTATGCCGGATTATATACACTTATGCAGAGATATCGATGATCAGAAACATTACAAGAAGAAGATGTGCCATCATGCCTTGACCGCTGACGAGCTAACACTAACAGCACTATCAGCAGCAGTGTGGCCATTGAGCTCCAGATCAGCCACCATTTTGGCAAAAGATTCAGCACCGCGACGAGCATGCTCTGCCGGTGTATCAGGACTAGGATCTGCCATTGAGCGATTGAACAACTCAAAGCTCAGATATCCGGTGTAGCCCAAATCGTGTAATATCGCTTTCAAAATCTCACGAATGGGCAGATAGCCACCACGGTCTTGTTCTCCATAGAACAATCTACAGTTTCGTGACCATGACATGCGAGGAAGTTGATCTTTGTCGTAAAAGGGATGACCCTCGACTAAGGGTGAGTCTAGCCTTTCAGCATCGACGACTTGGACGAAGAACAGCTTGTCAGGGCGGACAAGTTTTGCAGCAATAGCAGTTGCGAGATCGGCATCTGCAGTCGGCCTCTTCCCCGATGGTTGTGTGGGATCGGCGTAAATGCGACCAGCGATGTTGAAAGTGTCAAGACAGAGACCAAAATTAGGTCTGTCAACTGCGGAAACGATTTCCCAACTGTGCTCCCAGGTCTGAACATGCGTGCTCCAACATAGCGCTTCATATGCGAAACGCAGAGGCGGGTTCTGTGCTGCACCCAAATCGGCTAGTTCCTGTAGGTCGGCGACGATGACTGACATGTCACCAGTGCACTCTGATGCAGGCAAGAAAGATGCAGGAACAGCAATCATATCTGTGTGAAGTGCGTGTGCAAGTTTGAACCAAAGTTTGAGGTCCTCAATTCGCTGGGCGTGTTTTTGGCGGTCGATCAGGCCGTCGTAATGCATAAAAGGTTGAATGTTGATGATGCTGATATTGCGACTCTTGCACATGGAGTTGATATCTTCAGCAGCCTTTATTTGGTTTGCTGGTGTGTCGTCTCCGAAGCGCTTCTTGGCGTGATAGATCAAGTCTTCATAGAATATCTCGAGACCTTCATAGCCATACTTCGCCGCTTGGTCGAGTTTCGGTTCCAGGTCGTGTACCCATGCTCGTCCAAGGGACATTGTCGAGATTCCGAGCTGGTGTGTCATGATTATGGCGAGTCTTTTATAGCTCTGTAGTTATAAGATGGTGTTCTTAAGAACAAAGACGTAGGAAGTTACAGGTCGTAAGATGGTGAAGAAAGAAACAATGATGGTGGGAATTGTAGTCGGACAATTAGCACCTGCCTCGAAACCAAAAGACTACTGAGGTCAACAATCAACAGCTGGGGATCTCTTCTCGCTTGTGAAATCAGCACAGGCACGTTAGAAAAGCCGTGATGACCATCCGAGAGGAAAAAGTCTACGCCGTGGAAAGAACAGCTCATGATAAGCAAAACAAGCATGGCCTGGCCGGCAAAGAAGCGGAGGGAGACGGGCCGATTGGAAACGGAGGAGGCCCGTCACGGTGCCAGACAGAAGCCCCCACGCTGGAACCCCCTGATTTCCTCCAGAAATCGTAGTTTGGAGCGAGAACACTCCACAAAAATTGGTGGGCGGTCGTTCTCCTCCTGCGTCATCAGCTCTGGGCGGGGTTGGATCCTGTTGTTCCCGGTCATCAGAACCCGCATCCGACGGACGGAACCGACCATGCCGAGAAGTCTGCATGCGATCTCGGGGCTGGCTTCATGGCTGATAGCTTGAGAAGATACCCGGAAGCATAAAGGGTGTTTGGACTTCTAGCGTGTAAGACACGTTGAGGCCACAACTTTTTGGCACGGTGTGATATTGGTGAGTACGAGCAGTCGTCATCTCATATTTAAGTCTGCGGTGTGTTTGGCCTGGTGCATACAGTTCGAAATTGGAATCAAAGAGATGTACGAAGATCCTCTTTTGGTCATGATCATAAAAAAGCAAATCTATATACACTGAGCCAATGGCTCATCCTTCTAGCCATTGACCTAAACAGAGCTGTCCTCGACGTGCGCGACCTTGCTCTTCTCCAAGCTGAGTCCGGCGCCTTCGGCGTCCTCACGGAACTCGGCTTCGGCTTCTTGTACCTCGCGCATGATGATGGCGTTGGCCTTGCGACAGGGTCTAATCTCGAACAGTCTGTTCATAGACTCGAGAGGTACAGACTTAGTCTCGGGGATGAGGAACCACACAAAGACGACCGAAAGCAACATCATGCCTGCGAAGAAGAAGTAGACACCACAGCCTGACTTGCCCATGTTTGCAAACATCTGGCCTGTGAATCTAGCAATAATGAAGTTCTGGTATATAGTTAGCATTTTGGGGGTGAGAAATGGAAATTGCGACAGCTTACCCAGAACCAATTACTGGCAGCGGCCATTGCTTGACCCAGAGAGCGGACGTTCTGCTCGTACATCTCAGAGTCTGTACAGTCAAATTAGCGGGGTCTCGTGAAACAATCGGACTGGGAGTTGTGCACATACTGATGACCCAGGGGGTACCGTTCCACGAGGGGGTGTAGAAAGCAGTCCACAGGTAGAAGAAGAAGACAGCTGCGATACCTCCAGAGGAGAGAGGCTTGGCAACAGCTTGTGCTGCCGCTGATGTATCGACAAGGGGACTGGCGAGGTATCCACCAAGAATGAGCATACATCCAGCACCGCCGATAGCTCCAACGAGAAGCAGATTACGGCGACCGAACTTGTCGATCAGGAAGAACAGCCAGATGATCGTGAAGACAGTCTTGACAACACCGAACAGGCCAGTAGTGAGGAAGGATGTGTTGCCTCCAACGATGCCGAGGGACTTAAAGACGGTGGGCGAGTAGTAGTTGATAGCTGAGAGACAGTCAGTAATGGTCTCGACGGCGACATGTGTTGTCGGAAAAGCGCTTACCGTTGATACCAGATCCGTTCTGGAAGATGAAGAGTGTAGTACCAAGGAAGACACGCCATTGGAGGCTGCGGCTCTTGAAGACAGCCTTGAAGGGGTCGAAGAATCCAAGACCGACACTCGACTTCTGGTGCTCCAGAGCGGCCTCAATGAATGAGATCTCCTCAACGATGTAAAAGTTATCGGCAGGAAGGTTTCTGATCCATAGGAGGTTCTTGAGACCTTGCTCTCTCTTGCCCTTGGAGAACAACCAACGAGGTGATTCTTTGAGCCAGATCGAGCCAATGGCAAGCATGCCTCCAGGGATGAGTTGAACAGCAAAGGGAATGATCCATTGCTTGTGATTGCTGGGAAGTGTCTCGGCGATTCCATAGTTGATCCAGAAGCCTACAAGTCCACCGATCTGCCATCCCAACTCGTAGATACCGACCAGGCGGCCTCTGACAGCAGGAGGAGCAATCTCCGAGATGTAGATGGGTACAACCATGGAGGCACCACCCACACCGATGCCAGTGAGGACTCTGCCAGCGTAGATGGGAGCAAGATCACCATTGGCGGCCTTGAGCATGATACCGGCGCCAATCATGAAAACAACGACGTAAACCCAGAGAGATTTTTGACGACCGAGATAGTGGGCACTGATGTATGCACCAAGGGCTCCGAAAAATGCTCCAGCTTGATAGACGGAGACAATGTTCTCCTTGATGAACGTAACATCGTCCTTGGGCAATTTACCCCAACCAAATTCGCGGGAGAACGAGGGAAGTGCAAGAGTAGTTCCAATGAAGGCGGAGTCGTATCCAATCATGCAAGAAGCAAACGAGGCTACAGCAGCACAGGCATAAACACGCCAGTTGTAGACCTCTTTAGGCGTAGGCCTGTCTTCGACGAGTGTGAGAAGACCCATGGCGAGACTCTGTAGAGTTATAGTTCGAAAAGATAGGGAAGGTCGTAACGGAGAGAAGAAAGAATTGAGGAAGATGGGGAAGCAGACGGTCTAATATATTGGGGCTCCAGGTCCAGTGACAACCTGGGGGACTCCGCGGGGTAATTGATGCAGAGGTCAACAATCTGGAAGGAAAGCAAGGCGAGGAAAAGTGCGTGTTCCGGTCGCTGGTTTGCTGACCAACTCGAGGAATCGATCAATTTTTCGCCATGCCCCCACGCCGGTGCGACGCCCAGACATCCATATTCCCCAAAGTTAAACCAAGAACTGTGGCGCAAACTTAGCTTTGAACTTTGTCAGTCGCGGAGACACTTTTCCCATGCTGGAGGCGCCGGTCTCGGTAGGGCAAGTCGCGGCAGAGCCATACGGCAACGGCAGACCCGACATGTTTTCGGACCCCGGTACGCACACCCAGAACATGTGTATGTACCCCTAGAACGACGATGAGGCACTCAATTGGACAGGCAGATACTCGAAAGCACTCACCTTGGAGTACAACTCCTATGTGTGTAGTGGGTCTCTTAACATCTGCAGTAGTTTTGGCCTTGTTCCCGTGTGAGCTGTTTGGCATGGACAGCAGAGCACTCGAGCCAAAGATCTATAAGGTGTGGGCTTAAATACCCAGAGCCGAAGCTCACGGATACGGACCGGGGTAGAGTGACGTGGACTGCAGCACCTCACCGGAATCACAGCCAAGAACGACATCTGTGGGTACGACGAACTGTCTTGTCAACCCACAAGTCCTCCTGTTCGAAGACCCGATACTGCTTACCGTCGTCTGTAGCTCGCGGGGTAAGTTGCTGACCAAATTGGAGGTGACGACTGGCACATTCTCCAGTAGCTTGAGGTGATCTTCCTAAACTTTTTCTGAAGCTGTCTGTCCAAGAGTCTCCAAAAACAATATCAACAAGATGAACAACCAACGTATCATTTCGTGCGAACGCCCTGCTCACGACCACGTCGAGCGCTGTGGCTATCTGTTTGGATACCCCATCAATCACTCAATGTCGCCATTGATGCACAAGACCATTTTCGGCGAGATTGGTTACAAGTGGGAGCAGTTCTTCTTGCCATCGACTGACATGTCCATGTTTCTGTCGTTAGTCCGTGAGGACAAATTCTTTGGTGCGTAATGGAGCTTGCGAAAACTAACGCCATTTGCTTGGATACACCATGAATTCTACACATGATCTGACTTGTTGACAAAGGCGCCTCGGTTACCATGCCCCATAAAGTGGCCATCATGAAGCACGTTGACGAACTCACACAAGAAGGCCGCGAGGTCGGTGCTGTCAACACATTATTCCTGCGCAAGGAAGGTGATACAACTATTCTCGTCGGCACAAACACAGATGTTATCGGTATCCGGGAAGCATTCTACCAGAACATCTCGAACCCAGATGAGGTTTTCCACGGCCGGCCGGGCATGGTCATTGGCGGTGGTGGCGCTGCTCGCAGCGCTGTATACGCACTCAAGAAGTTCATGAAGTGCAGCAAAGTGTACATCGTCAACCGTGACAAGGCGGAGGTGGACGCTGTGGTATCATGGTGTTCAGAGCAGGGCTATGGCGATGGTGTCATGCATGCTGCGACTGTTGAGCAAGCACAAGATTTGGAAGGACCTAGCGCTATAGTGTCTTGTGTGCCTGACTTCCCTCCCGTCACCGAAGAGGAGCAGACCGCTCGCAAGGTCGTAGAAGTCTTCTTGGGCAAATCTCACAAAGGTGCCATCCTTGAGATGTGCTACCATCCAAACACATGGACGAGTATTGCTGAGATCTCGCAAAATGCTGGCTGGAAAGTGATCTTGGGAACGGAGGCCATGATCTACCAAGGTCTGGAGCAGTCGATGTACTGGACTGGAAAGACTCTAAATCAACTACCAGTCGCTAAAGTCAAGGAGGTAATCGCGGCCCAGTTGAAACAAAGCCATTGATTGGAATCTACTCTAGACACAGATCGTTCACGATGAGTGATACCGACTGGTTCAAGAAGCTCCGAGAGATGAAGTAGAAGACTTTCCGTGCCAACGTAGTCAGTATGAGCAAAGCACACGAAAATAGCACTTTGCAAACTTCTGAAGGTGATGAGATCGGAGTCGTTGAACACCTGGTGTTCGTGGAGTTGACTGGTTTTCCCGTGGGGGGCTTTGCTGTCCGAACACGTCTGTGACATGATGAGGTATCCAAAAGCGATCTCACCTTGGCGAAATAACGATGAGATTGCACAAGACACTAGTGACGGACAGTGTGTATGAGATGAGCGATCATCGATGCGATGACTGCGAAGCCATCGTCGAACGGAGAGTCAGTATCTTGAGATCTTATGCCGTCCCCAGCTGCCGCAGCTTCGGATGCTGAATCGGCAGTGTGCTCTGCTTACATCGACTCCAAGCTCCGCAGTTGCTGGATCAACGTACCCAAACTCTGATAGAGGTCTCGGACATTCCAGGAGTGAACAGTGCGTACTTTTTCTCATCGGAAGCAGATGTATGCGTAGTCGCAGCTGTGGACGGAGATGAGCAGACTCGGCTCTGGCCCGGGCAAGGAACTAGGCCTCTGACTTGCTGGGAATACTGACGTTAGGGCACTTGCGAGGCAATCCCCTCATCTGGCATGGCCTGCTGACCACGGTCCTCGCGAGTTTTATCCTATGCAGATCGACCCATGATGGACAGCCAATGAAATCTGGTCCATGCAATGATGTGCTGACAGTCCAGAACGGTGGGAGAAGCTCAGTGGCGACGAGAACCGATAGCGCTGAAGGATACAGGATGACACGGTCCGGACATCCAGGAACCGGATGCGAGATGCCGGAGTACTTTTCTCACAGCTGCTCGTTTCAAAGGCCGCTTGGCTTTCCTTCTGGAAGTCTTCTGTCTGCTTTTGTGCTTGCTCTCTTCGGAGATCTACACGTGGAGAACGCGACTCTTGCTGGACTACACTTTCAATATGGAACCATGTGTATTAATGTGTATTTCTTTCTCCTGGTCGAACTCGGTCCTGTGTTGTGATGCTTCATGCTGTCAGGTCGATGGATCAACGATGAGGAAGCGAACATGACCATACGATCTGACCAGGAGAGCTTTTCCTCGAATTTCAGTCCAAGATTCGTGTCCAAGAGAGTCCAGAGATCAGTTAGGCACTGACGGCAAAGCTCCACGCATAAATCCCTCCAGCAAGACTTCCAGATAGCGTCCAGTTTCGGCAAAGTGGTCGACAAGGCGTCACTCAACCCAACACCATCTGTCAACCACACATCTGTACTCACACCAGCAGCAGCAGCAGCATGGATGTGAATTGATGATTTCCCTTGTAGCTGAGTGAGTGTCGAGGATACAAAAAGTGTTCACGAATAAAGATGCGAGATGTGCCATGGTATGCTTCCCCACCAAGATGACAGCCGGCAATTGCATTCTAATTTTTCGGGACGCTTTCCAACTGCCGACCGCTTACCTCCATCGACATCGCGACTGCCATCTATTCCAACGACCATACACGAAGTTTGGATTCCGGTCATCAATTTGGAACGGTGGGACCAAGCACGCTATAGCTTCAAGCTCACCGGACTCGACCCCCTGTGCTGAGCTTGGCACGACTGTAACGTCGTGCACCTGGGACACTGTCGACGCGATGATTTGTTACACATGTGGCATCTGCATACCGGCAAACAGACTCATTACGTACGGCATGCACCTGCCACCAGCAGACTGTCCAGCACACGTACTCGGACTCAGGCAGGCAACTTCCCAAGCTCGTGTTCGGCTGGCATACCAGCTGTACTCATCAAGCCTAAAGATAGTTGATTATTGGGCGTAAGATTGGCTATTATGTTACGTACGGCCATAGTCAGCTGAAAACTGGGCATCCCGTCCGCTCTGCCATACATAAGCAGTTGAACGGCAGATTAGTACTACGGTGGGTGACCACGTG
>SWBH01000332.1:0-13440 GCA_024195465.1 Aureobasidium sp. EXF-8845 | reverse complement strand
CACTGCCTTTCGTAGAGTATCAAGCAACAAAGGTGCCGATGTAAGCACTCCTCTCATCTCTGTTTGTCGCACAGGATCAAGCAGTTGATCGTCGGGAAGTGGCAGATTTCGCAACTCCATCTCGATATTGTCATTGCGAGGTCCTTCCAGTAGAAGCTCGTGTGCCGCCTCTCCGAGCCTGTGAAGCAGATGGTAGACTGCACCTTCGAGAATCTGCGCGTGTGGTCGGCACGAAGGGGCCGAATCTCTCAAATTCTCGACAAGACTCTTTGCAAGTTGTGATAAGGCTTGCAGCCCCAGTGTTTCTTGTTCAGGTCGCTTCGTTTTGACTTGTATCACCGCTCCCTCCTCGAGACTGGTGAACAGTACGTCGAAGAAGCAGACACATGCGTGTACAACATGGCTGGTAAAGTACTCATTACCGTTTAGAGATGCCATACGCTTAAGCCCGCTGAAGACACTGATACAACTCCTGGCCACAGCAACAGCAGATTTGCCGGCAGAGTCGGCGACGTGAACCTTCCGTGGGAGAGATTCAATGACCAGACCCAAAGATTGCATAGTCTGGACAAGATTGTAGGCCAGTTCGTTCGAGTCGGTATTCCACATATGGCCTTTGCACAGGGTCTGTACTCGGTGGACATGACGCATAGTTTTGACGACTGCACACTGTTAGCGCTAATTAAGACATATTCAGGGGGAGCCAAACCTGGATCGACATCTATAGCAGAACCAAACTCGGCTATAGCAATGGTTCCCGCCTTCGTCTTCTTGACCCTCTCGGGCTCTTCCTGCTCAGCTGACTTGCGTTTCCGACCAGGTTTTGAACGAGCTTGGAGTTCCGTGACCTGAGCCTGTAATGCTTCCTTCTCCTTCTGGAAGACGAAAGTCGCGTCTCTCTCTTTTTCGAGCTTGCAATGCAGGTCATCGTGCTGTGTTTGCCAAAAGGTAGAGAGGTTCAAGCGCCGAAATTTCTTGCCATCGTTGTGGAAGGTTTCAATGGAGTCGCGTAGCTCTTGAATATACGCTGGAAGGTAGTCAGACGAGATGATCGGTAGACCGAGAGGCGAGCTACCTTGTATAGTCAGATGCTTCGGCTTCGATTCGACCAAGGTGAGAGCGGCCGAGAGGTGTAGTGACTGTGGTAAAGACATGCCGAGCCGTGTCGGCATATACGAGGGTCGGGCAATGTAGTGTGACCTGTGTGCAAGTACGGGAGAGAAAGCGAAGAGGAAGAGAGTATCGTGGTCAGAGCGGGTTGCAAGAAGGCTTCCGAGGGATAGAGCATTTGAGCGCTCCTGCCTTGATCATCTACCGCAATCACCTACCAGTTCGAGTCCTTGTACTCGAACCCTGTAATACCTTGTTCGAATTTCATCCGAGAAGATTACAATTTCCATATAACATGAACATCTTGATGACTGGCAATCGAGAGAGCTAATGTATACTTCATACTCCCGACTACCTATGTTCCCAGAAACCTGCAAAGTCAATAATCATATCACATCACGCATTCGTACGTTCTGTCATGCTTTCCAGGATACTGGTAACCGTAGTGGCTATCGCAAATTGATGCTTGTCGAGTACAGGCAAAAAGGAAGTCGATGGTCAAGAGGAGAAGAGATGGGCCGAGGTGGCTTATCAAGAAGCTGTGACCACTGCGGACCGCGTTCCGCACATGATAGACACCTTGGTCTTTTGACTTTGACTGAAAGCCATCATCTCGCACACAGCACTCAGCATGGCGACGCCGGCGGTAGCTCGTGACAGTTTTGTTTACAATGATGTCCTCTTCGCCCAGGTGGACGAGAACAAGCGACACCCGCGTGCCTCGATTGCCGAATTGATCTCTCTATTACGACCCGAAGCCAGCTCCACCTCACCACCAAAGGATCAAGTTGGCCACTGGTACCAAGCTCAACTTTTACACTGTGGACTACCACCCAAAAAAGATAAGAACACTGCAAAAATTTGACTCCTCCAGGCCCTCAATGCCAACACGCTTTCCGTACCCGCCCATGTTACCAAGCTTGAGAAGGGCATGAAGAAGGAGTTTCCTACTGCTGCAAAGAAGGTGAAAACTGCTGAAAAAGTTCCTGCCACTTCAGCCAAAGGCAAGAAGCGAACACATGACGAGGCCGCAACAAGCACAAAGATCACCTTGACAGTAGGTGGAGTCTCCATCACCGTGGACCAACAAACTGCTGCATCAATCACCTCCGCCGTCGCAACTGCCGCTCCTATCGTAAAGAAGGTCAAGGTCGCCAAGGAAAGTACTGCTACCGCCAAGGCAAACCCGGCAAAGGATGAGGCGCTGGCAGTCAAACCTAAGAAGTCCGCCCAAAGCACCGAGTCCATCAAGTCCAAACCCACGTCTACCACCGAGAAGCCAGCAAAGAAGACCGCAACAACAAAGTCCCAAGCCAAAATTACCGCAGTTCAATCACAGGAGAAGGTTGCACCAACCGAGCCAAAGGCGGCCCCCAAGCCCAGAGATACTTCCTCAACGGCCAAACCAAAAGCAGAATGCAAGTCGAAGAAGCCAGCCGAGGAGGCGCCAGTGCAGCCTCCTGCACATAAGAAGCAGACAGCTCGCAGAAGCAAGCCCTAGGACCCTTCTGCATCAGACAGACTATTTGCTGAGCAACCCCAGCACACACACGATCACACCCCTGACAACTGGGACGAGCTATCACGCATCAAGTCCGAGTCCAACGTGAAAGTCAATGGCACCTGCCTTCTCCACCTACGCTCACACTCTCCTGACAACGTCCCTGAGTGCGACGGACCGCCTCGAATCTCCATACACCACGATATCCTGACAGACAAGCTTTGGGGACACTTCGTCATCGGACCCAAGACCGGAGTCATCCGCGTTGATGACTTCTACCTCGGCCATTCTCGTGTCTGTAACTTTAACTGGCGTGCTCGCGACATGAGTAGTGGACATTTGCGTTTCGGACGTGGCTGCGAGGGCATAATGGAGTTTGGTATCCACGGTGTCGACAAAGGCAATTTCTATCGCTTGTTCGATGGCATCGATGTCGATTTTGGTACTAGTAACATTGCCAGAGACACTCAGATGAACTGGCCTGACTGGATGGATCAGTGGGAGGACTACGTGAAGGAAGCATACAATCGCTATCTCGTCCCAACAGACCTCGGCGGTATAGAACAAGTACGAGACTCGGTAGGTCGTTGTTGTGTTTATCTTCTCTCGGCACATGCCAATGCGCCCACGTTTCCAACCTTCGTAGAACATTTGTGAGTCGAGCCTCCGCAGACATGGTCTTTCTTCTAGAAGGCCCCTTTGGATGAAGATCGAATGTGTCACATACTGTTCACATCACAGTGAGACTTGCGACTTCCGTGATAAGCCTCTATGTGCTTCTAAAGGTCGGTCTAAGTCAATCATTTCTCTGAAGCTGCGTCGTTCAACCTCAACATATCCCAAATCGTAACAGCTTTCGACAAAACAGAAACCCCCCTAGCCACTGTGCTGCTAGGAGGGGAAGGGAAGGTATTCTACCTTTCGTCGAACCCGTGTCTTTCCACTCGCCCATCTTGTCCGCCCCTTATATTCCGTTGTTTGTAATAACTCACGCATCTCCATCTACCGACATCATATCGCAAGGATGTCTACCAACAAGACTTCTGCCGTGTTATCCACGCAATTGCCAAAGACGCGTAGGACAGCCTCTTGAACGATGATCACCAGCGCGCCCATAGACTTGCCCGCGGACTCCTTATACACCCACATCTTGGACACGAGCCCGAGGCTAGAATGCACATGGTCATGGCTACAGCCAACGAAGACAACGTGTAAGTGATCCAACCAACTCTACGGATACAGTGGTGCCCAGTGATATTCATATGAATGACCACAGATCCCACGCTCGCCAGGCCGTTTACCTGTACGAACATCTCTACGACATGATTGTCGAACCCTCGTCAAGCGATAGGAAAATGCGCGACACCGCCATCGCCCACGCTCACGAACTGCTCGAAAAGGCGTTGCATAATCGCGCTGTTTTTTCCGAGAAGAATAGTGTTGGATACGAAGCTAATCGTGCAGCTAGAGATGCTTTAATCGCCAAGTACGCTGCAAAGCAGCTCGATCAGGAGGCAGTGTTCTCGAATAAGAGTGACGACAACGAAGCAAGCTCTGGTGGTGAGGATCCCCCGAAATGATTGTTCGATTCATCTGGTCGTCTTGAATATCGTGATTTGACGGGAAAGGAGGAGGATGAGGAGCAGGACACGCATTCTGCTGACAGTGTCGGCGATTCTACTACGACAGATTGTTCGTTTCGAAACAATGTCTGGTCGTCGTTCCGAAACAAATGCGACAATACTTGAGCGCTTGAGATTGTCTCATTTTTATTACCATCTCAACTCATACTCGCGGAATCACTTCTATCTCTACAACGCCTAATCACGCAACACACTCAAGGATGACTTCAAGCACTTTATTCCACTACTCGCCTTTATCAACAACTTCGAGCACACTCTTCCACTATGCACCTTTGTCATCCCCCACGTCCAATCTCCATTCATACCCTCCTACGACGACTCTTTCACAGTCGACAACGTTTTCACGCTCTCGACTGCCAGCGTCAACCGGTCAACTGAGCTGTTTACTCGCATCGAGCAACCCCACACCATCAGCCACCAAGATATCAAGTCCGAACCAACCACTCATAGTGGATTCCGAGATATCAAGTGCATCAATGGGATTCACAGTCGTTATTCTAACAATCTTGGGATCACTGATGGCTTTGACAACCATAGTCTGGTGGACCGAGATTTATGATTGCGAAAACTATCGAGACTCGGAAAAAGGCAACAGGCTTACAACGTTGAGCCAGACAAAAACTTCAGGACCTGTGGGACTTGGCATAATGATGCAGTGCGCAAAAGAAGGGAAAACAGAGACTAGACTACACGAGCGTTTGCGAGGGTTGCTCTCTCATTTCTCCAAGAGAGTTCGGCTTGTCAATACAGTGGAGAGATGGTTGAACGCTGTTGTTGCCAAATTACGAGATGAGCTTGATACGGATGGCGAAGAAGGACTGCTACTACATGTCCGAGAAGGCGAAAGAATTAGAGAGAGAGAAGAATCAGACAAAGTCAAAGATTGATCCAAGACCGAGAGTGCTAGATTCCATAGGGATGTCAGGTACCAGAGAAGAGCTCAAAACATCAAGCAGCCATCTCAACAGCATCCTTTTGTTCACCCCTCCCCTTTTCTTTCTCCTCGACATATTGCTGCAACCCACCAACCCAATGCTCGAAATTCTTCTGCAAGCCCTGACCAAACTTCCACTTTACTATTCTCGCAGCGACACCCCCGAAAGTTTCCCAAGACCTGTAGATGCATGTTCCATCTCCCAAATCTTCAATTTCGTTTACGCGTTCGGCAGCCAAGAAAAATTTAGGAGTGTAGTTTTCTTTGTTTGCCATGATCCAGCGGATTGTAGTAATTTTTCCTGGTGTGGGAGGGGAGGAGGGACAGTCATCGACTTGGAGGACTAGTTCTTTGCTTTGGGTGGCTGAGGTGGGGGACATGTGGACGGTAAAGGTCATGATCATGTCTTTTTTCAGTAGGGTATCGTGTGACTCTGACTCGGGTCCGGGATGTTTGTTGATGGCTACTGCAGATACAAAAGTGTTCCATTTTCCGTAGGTGGATGTGTCGACGAGGGTTTTGTAGACTGCAGAGGGTGGGGCGGCGACTTTGGCTTCGGCATATACACTAAAGAAGCCGCCTTCTGGCATGGTGATTGCTGGTCTTAGAATACTCAAATCTGCCATTTTGTGGTGTGTGGCTGTGGAGTTTACGCTGGGAAATGAGATGAAGCAAGGATGAGTTGAGAACAGACGAAGATCAAGGTAGTGAAGTCAAAGAAACACGAGACAAATGGAGGAACATCGAAATACTTAAGATAGACATGCGATTATCAAGTGAAGCGATAATTGTCATTAAACAGACGCTAGACTCTTAGCTGTCAGCAGGATAAACGAGTAGGATCAGTTTCTGTTGTCGAGTGCATCAAGGTGGGTTGAAGTGCATCCAAAGTCGGTCACAGCGCCTTTCCCCATCCGACGCGCTGCATGCACCATCCCAAGACTGGAAGTTCACTCTAATCACCCACCTTTCTACCAAACCACTGCACAACCTACCACCCGTGTCTCCAGCATCGCAAAAGCTGCAGCAGAACATGGCGAGCAGTCCCCCTGGAAGCGCGACCTCGCCACCCCCGACTGGCCCGCAACTGTCTCTACCAAAGAAGCGCCCTTCCATCACAATACCCAACCAGGCCCCGGCATACAAGCGTCGCAAACCCTCCAACGCAGGCAGTTCAACCCATCCTCTACGACAGACTTCTTTCCCACCACCGGATGGCCCAGGAAGAGAATACAGCCCAGACACACAAGCCTCACAAGCCGCCTACTCGCCCATCTCCCGCCGAAGCGATAGTCTCGACATCGACGATGAGATCAACAGCGTAGTCAGCGGTCGCACAAACAACACCACACACAACAAGAAAGATCGCGCCCTAAAAGGCAAAAAAGTCGGCAAAGTCGGCAGACCTCCAAAAAACCGCGGCGACACAGCCAGCCTCATCGACGGCGATGGAACTCGCAAAGGCACCTCCACAAATACCCCCAACAACGAAGACGCACCCAACGACGATGGCAACAGCGAAGATGAAGAAGACGGCGGCGACGATGTCAACACCCTCGAAGGCGGTAAACTCACAAAAGCAGCCATGGATGCAGAAAAAGAGCGCAAGGCAATGTTTAGCACACACATCCATCCCGCTCATGCAGAAATCTACGAGACCTGGAATCGTATACATTTGAAAAAGGAAGTCGTGCGAAGACTTGCCAACCAAACACTCTCACAATCCGTCCCTGCCAGTGTAGTCACAACCATAAATTCGTACACCAAAGTCTTCGTGGGAGAAATCGTGGATCGCGCGAGAGAAGTGCAGAAAGAGTGGCTTGCTGCTGCTGAAAAACTACCTACTGGCGAAAAGAACGAGGAAGCTTTTGGTAAGGATGGCGAGGGTGAGCCAATGGTCAGGGAGCGTGATCGAGGCCCACTGTTACCCGATCATTTGCGCGAAGCACTCAGAAGATACAAACACGACAGATCTGGAGGTACTGTGGGTTTCACTGGCATCAGTCTTGAAGGCAGAGAATCTGCTGCTGTGAGGAACGGCGGTAGAAGACTTTTCAGATGAAAGGCCCTTTTTGGTCCAGGCACCACACACACCCCCCTCCTACTCACAAGAATGACGCAGTCGGCCTGATCTCATTGCCACTTGGCTCGATACTCCTTGCGAGAACACACAGATGTTCTCGATTCTTGGTACGGCACTTTACTACTACCTAGGGGCACTTATCGTCAACGATCCACTCTGTTGTCGTATAGATATCTTGTTGGTCGACTGGAGTAAGCATGATAGCTTATGATGAAAGCCTAGTCGACCAGGCATCGTGCTGGACAACACGGAGGCAAGCAATATGACCCTCGTACTATCATTCCTCCAAGCCTCTGTCATACTTAAATGGCCCTGCTCGATAGACAGGTCAATGATATACCCTAGGCAGGCACACCATCCATCACTAGCATCAGGGAACGAACAAAATTCTCAAAAAGCAGTTCCGACATCTCATCTGAATTCGTAATCTAAAATTTTCATGAATCATAAGAAGCACAACTCGCTCAAAGAGCACTTTTCGTCTCCCACCTCATCATCCCCATATTCGTGCCCAACCCCGTTTCCGTCGCAACACTACTCAACACACCCAGATGTATCGGCATGGAAGTAACCTTGACATGATTCCCAGACTCCAAATCCATCGTGTCGCACTTTTCAGCCTCGGACTCTTGTGTCTCCTTGTCTGCGGCTGGCTGCGCAGCACCTCCAAAGCAGTTCAATGTACTGCTCAATGGGGATTTTGCGAGCTTGAGCGTACAGCGGTCACCAGTGTTTCTGCTTTGTAGCGCTGACTTTGTTCTGCCAGCACATCTCTGGAAGAGTGGTCGCAGGGTAGCGAGACTGGCGGCGATTATGCCGAGTGCACCTTCAATCATTGTCCAGATCAAGGGCTTCATGGACCTCGAGTAGATGTTTCCCTCTGGTCCGATCATGGGGATGTATACAGTGCGTACGATAGACGCAATACTTCCTACCACTGCAAGTAACAGAATGCCACAGCAGGAGAGTTTAGCCGCCAGAGACATCTTGTGACAGCGGATTAGAAAGTGGATAGCCAGTATTGGGAAGACCCAATCGGTGAGTGCATTCAGAGCGCCGTGGGCGTAGCCAACATTGGACAAAACGCGGAAACCGACGCATTGGCCTGACATCTGTTTGAGGACGTAGTTTTTGGGGAGGCCGCATTCGAAGGTGACGAGGAGAAGCATTGCGGTTGCTAGTGTGCTGTAGACGACCACAGAGATCCAGACTACGTAGCATGACCAGCGTACGATGAGAAAGCGAAGGAAGAAGAATGCCAGTGAAATTTTGAGGCAGATGGTGCCGGCGATGTAAAGTGCTTGTTCTGCGCAGATAAGCTGTAGGCAAAAGTGATGGTTAGTACTCGTTGAAGGATTGTGAGAAGCTTGGGAACTTGTTACTTACTGCTGCGTACGTTTCCAGAGTCGCTAATGATGCTGGTTTTGACTCTACATTCGCTAACATCAACCACACGGTGCACTCGCCGATGAAGACTGTCTGTTTGAAGGATTAGATCACTGGTGCCCAATACGAACGGATAGGTAGACATACCAAAGTCAACAACATAAACCAATCATCATAGCCCCAGCATCTTACAATCTTCGTCCGGGTCCAAACACGAAGACCGACAACGATGCAAGAAAGGGCAAGAAATGTGCCATTCAGCGCCTTCATAAGCTCCAGCTTACTAGCTTCTATTGAGTACTGAGGCAGACTCATAGTTGCCGATCTTATGAATGGCCGAAAACTCGATGTCGATCAACTTCGCTGTTCGACTCCGAAGCCTCAGGACGATCACTCGCATGTATAAGTATAGTCGAGTACGATCATGTTCTCGCCAGTAGGACTATACGGACGTAACAAAGCGTTCTGCCTATTGAGACATCGATAACGGGGGTCGATCAAGACCAGGCCGGGCAACTTGTAGAACCCGTTTGTGCCTAGATCCGACCTTCTACAGTCAAGAGCATGCAAGATATCGCAACGTCTTTTGCCTTTGAGATCGCAATAACTCCCGGACGGCTTTCAACGGGTTTTGCTGGTTACTCAAATAATGATTGCAGAAGGACATCTGGACCTTGCTGGGGTTTTGTTTTTGTCCATGTTGCTGGAAGGACTTGACACACACACACACACCCCCCACGGAAGAACCAGGAAATCGAAAAGAATAATCATGTTGGCGACCACATGACACGGCCAGTCATTAAACCAGTCGTGTATTGACTAGAAAGACAGCCTGTTGCTTGCCGGATGTGGGCAGCCGTTATTTTCGCTTCCGCCAAGCAAAACGGTTATACACAACAAACACCAGGAGGCTTGCAACGTTCCGGCTTCAATCACCCTTTGCGGTACTTGTGATCAGATGCCGAACAGCTCTTCTTGTAGGTGAGAACTGGTCGACTATGCTCGCCTTTACATCTAGCGTCTGTGCAAGGATGCTGGCAACGGAACACCTTGCTATCCACTTGTCAATCTGTTCGATAATGTCTGCACTCGGTTTGTTACAAAAACTCTTCGTAAAGCAGTATCGATGATTTGAATGTTGAAAATAAGCTTTCGGCTTCTTTCCGTAAATGCAAAGATGCCGAATTGGAAAGTCGATGGGTATAGAGTTTTCCAAGAAGGAGTTGAACAGCCCTGACTACAAGAGAACGTCATCTCCTCATCGTTGCTTGTCATCCATCAAAGCTAGATAGAGGAGATTGCCTGCTATCGCCGTCACTGACTCTCGGAGAACGATTGAGAGTGAGCTGTGGTGTTTGTAAGGCCTTCTCTCGCCGGATCCCTTTAAGGTCTCAGTACCCTCACCGTTCACCGTTGACCCAGATCAAAGATGTGTCTGGACACGGCTAATATGCCGAGTCTCCATGAGTTCATCAACAGGAACAGGGCTTGCTGGCGTAGTGCAGCCAAACCAGTTGCTTGTAACAGTTAAATACCATAAAGTCTCGGCTGATCATAGCAAGTTGAATCTAGACTACTTTGGCTCGGCTCCATAGGGCATACTTCGGTATAACGAAAGGCTGTGCGTGAATTGTGAACGGTTGACGTATGGGAATGAAGTCCGCCGGTAGAGGCTCACCGGGGGAGCCGACAGGTGAGTGGACCATTTTCCTGATCGATGCACAAAAATAACGTTACTAGGGCAAGTACTGCCGGATAGTCCGTGGTTATGTTCCGAGATGTTCGATACCTCGGTCGCCGGAGTCAGGTGAGTTCAGTCATGTGGGTATTGCCATGCTATCCAAGTCATCTTATCATGACTCTGATACCGATCTAGGTCTGGTTTTCTTAGATATGCAGGCTGGCCAATAAGTCTCGTTGCACTATCTCAAGCTTGGTTTCGGACCGTGTGGCGTTACGGGATCAAAGGAAGTCGTAGTTGCCAATTCAGAGCGTGAAACTTATGTAGAGATGAGCGAAGCGAACTTGATGCTTGTAAGCCTCGAAAGCTTCGTCGAGAAACTTCCCATAGATCACGACTGGATTGCCTGTGATGCAAGCAAGTTTCTTACTCTCTTGCTCGATCAATAGTGTATTATTGGGAGAACAGTCGAGACGATCAGAGCGGCGAGAATGCAGTTTCAAATTCTGTCTTGCTCAATAAATTCAGGGGCCTTCCCCGAAGAAGAGTGGTCCAGGTGCAAATCGCTCAAATGACATGACTGTGGGATCATTGAAGAACTCCATCCAAGGCACATCCTCGGCGCCGATACTTGTACCAAGACCACTGTCTGTACAACTGTCACATTGGGTAGAAGCTACCGTCATGGTACAATGCTCGGACTTCAAAACTTTTGCCGCAATCCTCTTGATTTTGACCAGCACTGACCCAGCGCATGCCCAATTCGAGCTGAGCGACTTGAGTAGACCAACAACCAACGTGATGCGGTCGCGATGTTGGTACATACAGCGGCAGCTGTGGAGTGTGCAGGCAGCTAATTGTACGACTGACGCAATGACAAGAGCACATATGAAGAAAGGAGTGTGCTTCTGTACGGAGCAGCGGAGAGCCGCCAGGTTTGACAGTTCCTTAGAGGCATCTGTGGCTTTGCTCGCATGGGCATGCTTAGTGTCCGTGGATGGCATCTGTTTGTCGCCTTTTGCGCAAAAAATATCTGCGGTAGCCGGATGAATCGAAAGAAGCTCACTTCGAGGCATATGTAGTAGGATCGTGGCCCAGTGGATCAGCATGTGCGCCTGAAATAGCAGCTCATCGACCTCTCCGGAATTTGAGATGATATCACGTTTTTCTGGAGGCACATAGTGTGACCACGCTGCAAGCGAATTGTCGATAGCTTGCACTTCATCCGGATGAGCCTCTGCATTCGCTATTGACAATACTCGAGATAGGATCTGAACAGCCTCAATGCGATAACAGAACGAGGAGAATGCGACTTCCTCTTCAGCAAAATGGCGGTCAGAGAACTGATTCAGTGTAGACCTGGCAGAGAAACAAGCCTCATCTGCATATGTGGAATCTTCGCATGGTAGCAAGACCTCCTGGACGACAGATCTAGTGTTCATCGTCGGTTTGCGGTGGATGGCGGACATGATGCCTTCCACCACAAATAGTTCCCACCATGTGCGACGGAAACTCTCCTCGAGGCAAGGTAGTGAATCGCCATTTAAGGCAGCAAACCCCTTTGTGTTCATACCGAGGCTGATGGCTAGATCTATAGCTTCTTGGAGCATGGCCTGTCCTTCGCTTGGCTCACCACGAGCGTGTATCGCGATGGCAAACAAGAGGCGAGCTTGAACCATGTATGGCGATCTCTGTGTGTTGTCTCTCAGAGCAGTAGCCGTCTGCACCCGTAGTGAGTCGCCAGATTGAGATGCCGAGTAGTGACATCCAATGAACTGAACAACCGACTGGAGGTACGAGGGATAATTGCGATCGTACATATGACGAGGGAGCAGGATTGGATGTGCTGGATGGAAATACGAATAGTAAAGATTCACAACATGCGACGCATCTGGGTTTGATAGCTGGCGAGTCTGCTCTTGAGGTTTTGGCATAGCGTTCAAGACTTGGTTGTTTAATATGAATCCTGAACCAACATTGACCAGCGGCGTAACAAACTCAGCACTGGTAGAGTCCGAAGACATGGGAAGATCATGCGAGTTGTGGGTGGTTAGATTGTTTTGCCAGGCTGAAGGCTCTGGTGTCGTATGAGCGGTTATGGCTGCTGCTGGCACTGGCGACTGGGTTGATGAACCTGGAGTAATTCTTGTCGAATGGTCGAAATTGAGTTTTCTGCGTTTTTTCGGTATGCCTTTGCATCCTCGTCGAGACGGAGTAAAATTGCAGGCAATATTGGAAGCCACACATCGTGAGCAAACAGGTTGCTTTCCATCACATTTTAGATGCTTGGATCGACATTCAGTACAAGCCAGTGGAGATGGCTTGACAGCAGGGGCAGGCGATGGATCAGTGGTTGTGGTTGTCATGATCTTCTGATGGTCATGGTATAGTAGAAAGAGGTTCGAGAAGACTCCGTTTCTTGCAGCTCAGCAAAAGAAAACAATCGGAATGATGATCAGTTGTGTATCGAGTAGCAGGACAAAAAGAGGGCAGTGATGGTGAAGATCGCCGACTCGGGGACATTCGAGCGATGCGGGGATGTTCTTCGTATCTGACAACACTCTGTCAAGATACTGCCACCTTCTGTATTCTTGATAGCGACGACATATTGATAGGACTTTTGATACACGAACAGCTGGACTCCAAGTCTCGAGTCTCGCTTTTTCCTCCAGGGAGGTCGAGCCATGTTTGACGAAGGCGTGGAGACAGTTCGTGCTTGAATAAATTAGAGCTCTGGATATATGTGTTTGGTGGTCATAGCGTGATGGTGCAATACGCGCATTCAGAAGAAGGTGCAATTGACGAACTGTTGTACCAGGTGTTTCCAACTTCTACTCGCACACCGCATACTGCAACAGCATAGGGGAAACGGCAGTGCTCTTATCTGTATACCACTCTCCGAGCACATCTTACAAATGTGTCGATTCATGGTAGGATGAAGCTCTGTTTCTGCATGCAACAGCTACTGACGAGCTGTAGGTATACAAGGGCAAGGAGCCCATCCTCCTTTCCACCTTGATCCTCGACCCGGCACACTCTATTCTTACACAATCCTACGACTCGCGACTTCGTCTTGACACGCGCCGCCCTCACAACGGCGAT
>SWBH01000331.1:0-13475 GCA_024195465.1 Aureobasidium sp. EXF-8845 | reverse complement strand
GCGTTTAATCAAACACAGTATGAGCGGGTGATCAGCTTGGATTCGGATGCCAATGTCCTCAAAGTAGGTTGACAAGCACAACAAGATCTCCTTGTATTTAAGCTGATCTATCCTGTAGCCTATGGACGAGCTTTTCTTCTTGCCTCGTACCCCGATCGCCATACCTCGTGCGTATTGGCTGGAGGATACTCTGTCATCTCAGATTGCGGTAATAGAGCCTTCTAAATACCAGTTCGAACGGATTCTCCAAGCTTTTCGCCAGCGACGGGAGTCAGCGTTCGACATGGAGATTGTTAATGATCTCTACGCCCAGGACTGCATCATCATTCCTCACCGAAATTACGATCTCATCACAGGTGAGTTTCGTAAAACGGAACATCATAAATATTTAGGATCGACGACGGAACAATGGGATGCAGAGAAAGTGCTGGAAGAGGCTAAGTATGTTCATTTTTCTGATTGGCCATATCCCAAGCCATGGAAACCAGAATCTGAAGTGGGGCGGTTGAAACTCCAACCAGAATGCTATGAGCCTCAACCAGGAAAACACGACTGCACTGATCGCACGATATGGAACGAGATCTATGGGGAGTTTCGTGAAAGACGTCGTGTAAGGACATGATTGGCCATAAGTTAGCAGCAGCTGACTTTTCCTAAGATAGTCTGTTACGTCGACTCAACACCTTTGTAGAAGACAAGCAGTACATCTAAACTGAGCCCGGCCTGTCTTGCAACCGAATATGGAGCTTGACTTGCTTGTTTGTAGGTGATGAACTCAATCCAGTCCAACGGCCACGGACAAACCCATGCTGCAAAGGGCAGAGGAATTTCGCATCTCGTTACTAAGGCGCTAGATGACGCGCTGTCAACATCTCCGATTTGTCCAGTGCTCCAATATACATGATATTACAACATGATCTTGGATATTGCTTTGCAGCTCAAACTCCAGGTACCTGCAGTGAAGCTTACCTCCTACCAGAGGACATGGATCTAAGACCAGTGATGGCGCAACGTATGCAAAGTCATCCATATCTAGGTGTCTATAGCTGTCTTAGAAAACTGGAGAAGTTGAATATATCCCGACCGACCTTTTGTACAAGATTACGACTACGCAGATTGAGAAGGCTGTCACCGACAGTCAAGATTGCGGTACGTAAGATACCTTCACTGGATACGAGCTGCGATGAATGCACTAAAAAAAGTGCCAGGGACGTCTCTGACGATAAACGCGGCAAGAAGAACGTATCGTCAAACCTAGATCTGAGTGGGAAGTGATGGTCGTCAAGACAGTGCCTGACATGGTGTAGCTCACCCGCATCAGTCCATCGGAAAGGGTTATGCATTTCAATTATCATGCATAACGGGCAAATCTGCTGTGGGCTGTCTGAGTAGTCAATTCATCCCACTAAAGATTCACAAAATGCTCATGCTTCAAAATCTTGTTTCCACATACAGACGCTGGAGCTTGGCTAAGCTTAAGAGAGCATTGATGACACAATATCCTGCCGTGCCGTGATAGTGACCCGAACTTGGCGGGTGTCTTGACTTTCTATGTATTTGGGCTGTTGATCGAAGCAGCTCTTGACATGGAGACCAGTCTGAGGATCAAGTGGGTATCTTGTCCAACAACCACGGCAGAGTTTATAGTCTCTATATATGATCGTCCTCCGGATCGGGCAACCGAAGTATCGGAGGTCTTTGCCACTATTTAATCTCGCCTGTTATATCTCTAATATTCTCCATTCTCCCTGGCGACAGGTACCAGATCCGACACATAGTCAATTGAACAAGGGGAGTCTCACAGCTCGAGCGCCAGTAGAGAAAAACTGGGGCCATCCCAAGACTACCTCCGAGATCGTCACGTTTGAGTTCGGAGTGACTAACGATTAAGAACGCTGTCATTGGAATCTCTACCAAGCAGCTGGTTCGAGCTACGCAGAGCCAAATGCGATGCAGACATGACGCGACTGATGTGCTCTGTCTATTATGGGCAAAGGCAGGCTGACAGTCAGGCGAAAAAAGAGAACCTAACGCTCGAAGCTTAATTTCGATGGACTTACGTGAGACAACATGATTGGATGTGGCGCTCACTCACTCTGCAACTACAGTAGTTACGCCATCCTTATGCTAATTTTAGATACCACTTCACTCCTACTTATAGAGCCGATGGAACAGCATCGAAACATGGACCAAACAATGAATACCAGCGGTCAGTTAAAGAAGTTACATGAGCAAGTCATACGACGAATTTTGTCATCCCAGGAACGTTCGCGAGGAAGCAAAGAGGAATCAGACCCGAATTCTCAGCTGGAAGTGGAAGATAAAGTATACCTACTCACGCAGAGACTGCCAACTCGAAAGACGACAAGAAGACTAGAGAATGACAGAGTCGTGTCGTCCATGATTCCAGAATCCAGCGGGTCAGGCAACTATGAGCTCCGACTGCCTGACGAGGCAAAAATACACCCGGGATTCCATAAATCATTGTCTGAACTGGCCGACACAACGTCTCCGCTGCTAACGACATTCCGCTCTCACACTGGAGAAGAGGACCCATTCGAAATCGAGGAAATATTGAAACGACGGGGTCAACGATATCTAATCAAATGGAAGGGCTACCCACATTCATAAAACACCTGGGAACCTATACAAAATCTCAGGAACTGCCAGATGATCCTGCGACAGTTCCGTCGCACAGCGAGAAGTCGACGCCATTGTACAGCAGAGCCATCGTGTCCTATACCATAGACGATAGACCAACAGTGGCGTCAGCCGCGGGACAATCCTCGTCATCAGTAACCAAGGCAGCACATCTAGTACTGCTGATCGATAGCGAGAGAAGTAGCTTATATATCCATGCAACATTTATGTAAAATGTCTTCCATCGTTTTATAGTACCTTATCATAGAGCCGCTCGAGTAATTCCCGACAGCTGCTCCTGTGGTCATCACCAATCTACGCAGTTCGAATTTGATTTCCATAGAATCTGTGATCTACGTGGAGTGGCTGCACTAGCCAAGACGCTTTAGCTTCTTTGTAAGTGCCTTCACTCTGGTTCACTTTGGGTTGAGAACCAGGTCATCATCTTGTTCTGCTCCATCAGAGTCCGCCTCAGAGCAGTGTCTATTACGTAGTTTTCAGCCATATTCCGGCCACAAACTACGTAAGCTGATGGCGGGTCCCTGCTACTTACGTATTGTCGAGCCGTCTTACGATTCTAAACGACACAAGTTTAGAATGAATTTGGCGTCAGAATTCCGGTGCTTACGTAGTTTCGGGACGTTCTACGACCTCAAACTACGTAAGTAAGCGAAGGACCAGTGAGCATTCTGTGCGTTTCACGTAGCCTCCAGCAGTTATGCAACCTCAAAACACGGAAGCAAGTGTTGAACCCCTACGATGCAGTAGTGTGCTTTACGTAGCTTCGAGATGTCCTGCAAGCCCATATGGAAGCAAACAGATGGTCAGTGGTGGAGCCATGGTTCTTACGTAGCTTCGAGTCGAACCGCAAGTTCAAACTACGTAAGCAAGCCGTGAAGCCATACGATACGGTCGTGTGTTTTATGTAGCTTCAAGTTTGCCTGCAGCCTTAGTACGCTGTTTTCGACGTTGTCCAGTCATCTGAATTCTGCTCCGGAATGTAGAGGGTCCTTCTTGTCCAGCTGTTACTATCTCAGTCATTGGACAATATACCAGGTCATATAGCTTCCTTGTCTTTGATATAACTATGTTTTGCGGAGCACATCTGCTCAGCTGTTCGGTGATGTATCTTCCGTACTGGTGTCCAGACTTGTGCTGTTCGAGAAGTTCCATGCAATGTACCTGCCTACAATTTCAAGCCTCGGTGGTTGTGATATATGAGAAGGGCACGGCGGTTTATTGATGAATAGAAAGGGGATGCGAGTAGTGATCCTCACACGATACTAACTCTAGTGATCTAGAGTCAGGACTATTGCAAGTACGTTCTTTGTCATAAATGTCGCACTATCGCTCTACTAGCGCCATCTTACAGAAACGGTAAGCTATGGGGTGCTGTTCCTTTTTCCTGTGAGAAACGTTCGATCTAGTAAAGATAGCCTACATCCATAAGGTTGCACTACACTGAATGATCAAGGCGTCTTGTTAAGGAGAGACACACGTTCCTCAATTTATTTCAATCACGCAAGCTTACTCGAGCACTTCGTTTGTCTTGGTGCCCCTCTAGCCTCTACACCTGCTCGCCCGTGTGACCGTCTCGTGTCCCACGGTCTGACTATCTTATCGTCAGACCCTGAAGCGAGGATTTGGCAATCATGCGAGAAGGCTACAGAGCTGACATAATCTCGGTGACCTAGCAGCTTGCTCGGACTCGCATTCCAGTACTCTGAAACTTTAAACATCATCTCAAATGTCTCTTCAGTACATCACCGAAGGTCTGACGTATAATGCCCCGTCTGACTGCGAGTAGGGCTGACATATATAGTTGTAGCGGAGCTTCATCGATGAGGTCGTGATTGTGAAACATAAACTCACTCGCATCATCTAGCATGTCGCTTAGCTGTCTTCCTTGGGATTCCCGCAACCTTGTGTTTAGTGAATTGTATCAAGACCATGCATTGGAGCTTGACTTACATTGACAATCCATTGGAGGGATTCCAAAAAGTTCATGACATCAGAAATCCTTCCTAGCCAGCTCAGCGCTTCTATTTAGTGAAGCAGGTGGACTTTTAAGAATCGATGAACATCACTATCATATTTTAGATACTCCTCATTCTCACAACATGCTGCACCCAATTCGAGCAAGCACAGGCGAATTTCGAGACAGACAGAGGTTTGCGCACGATAGTGAACGCTAGCTATGAACTTCTTGGTGTGCTTAGATGCAATCGTCCTCGGCATGTGCAGGGCGCTAGAGTTTCCTGATATCAACACGAAGCAAGGACCTGAAGCGAGATGGTCGAAGGCATATGGTTTAATTGTGTTAGGCAGCCGCTTCTGGAGTAGCGTGCAGCTCAATGTGCGATCTGTTGGCGGCGACAGCGCGAATAGTAGTGCCAGGACTAGATCATACCACGATCAAACCATCCATGCATTCTGGTATGGCCCTGTCGCCACTTCATACTTGGGCTTGCATGAGTCTAAGTCTTGACGAGACGATGCCGAAGTTTTGCTTTCTCATGTAGCATTAACACCGCCTGCTCGTGACCACCTGCTAAAGCGACCTGCAGTACATTGCCGCACCATCCACTCTGGGCATTGACGTCTGCGCCCCTATCGAGCAACAGCTGCATAGTCATGTCGTGACCAACGTAAAACTGATGGCTTGGTCTACTTGGCGTGTCAACTACACAGACATGCATCTATCTGTGGTCTTCGTAGCATGCCCTTCATTGCCATTCGATGTAACAAATTTATCGAACCAATAGCCGAGACAGGCGAGTTGCTCGCCAGTAGTTATTTTGAATTTGTTGCTCTGATGCTCAAGTCCCTCGAGCCGTTCTTGTATCAGATCGTTGATCTCTGTTGTGCACTTCTCAGTCTCGTCGTGCAGCGTGGTGCAACCCTCGTCAACTGTTTCACGAAGGCTGATTTCATTCGTCTTGCAGTCCTCATAGAACTGGTCGCGAAGGTCTTCGACGGCACCCCTGAAGAACAGCTCTGTAGCCAAGGGTAACTGGTCGCCGACAAGGCGGTCAAGACGCTGGTGAACAAGCGATTTGAAAGCTTGTCTGACTTTTTGGTTGAAATACTCATCAGTGTACTTATCCTTGCCCATGTGACCTGTCGCAGTTTGCTCAACCTTAGTGACAGCAATTTGGTCGGAGCTGAATGGGGTCTCCGCTGGTGCCGGTCTCTGTTGTATAGCGAGGAGATTTTGCACTCTTGATCCGCTCAGAATCTCCAGAACAAGTTCATTGGGTAATGCTTCCAACATCTCTCGCACGTGCTGCGCCTTTGAAGCGTTCTCTTTCTCAATTTTGGTGCCGCCTGCAAGGAACGTTGGACGAATATGTGGTGACGACGGACAATGAGTACTGGAAGTTTGAGCTTGGAAGGACACGTTGGAATTAGTTGGTGTATCGGTGTCGCCAGAGCTGTGACCACGAGTAGCGGCGATAATTTTAGTAGGCGTGCTGAGTTCATTGGTAGTATTAACCTTGGTAGGGGACCATGGTGGTGGAGTGCATGGATGAGGAAGTCCAATCTTTACTACAGTCAGCGTTTTTCTTGTCTCCTTATAACCACACCCAGTTTTCCAAATGGCACCTAATGACGCGGTGGCTAGAGTCCCGTCTCTTGTGAGGGTTCATCTGGCCGTTGTCGGTTTCCAGCAGTCATTACGTACATACCTGCTCATCGTTGTGGTCGAACTCCGCATCTAACAGTGCTTTTTGTTCCTGTCGGTTGGTGATATTCTCTTCCACTATCATGAGAAAATCTTCGTTGGTGTTCATGATTGTGCTGGCCTGACTGGAGATCACACGACCCGAACCTGCAACTGGTGAAGGTTCTAGTCCAGCTCTAGCTTCAAGTTCAGTAGTAGAACCGATCTTTGCCTCAGCAACAACCACAGAGATGTGCCGGAATTGCTGCGTTTCTTGACGAAGGGCCATGACTTCCGCGTGGAGAGCAGCTATCTGAGCCGCCTGAGCAGCTATCGCCACCTCCCAGGATTCAGAGGTAGGTTCTTCCAACAAGAACTGTCGTTTCGAGGGTTCTGTTCGGCGATCAGAAGATGCGAGTCGTCTTTTCCCGCTTGCTTTGGGACTCCTTGGGAGAGTGAAGTCTGACGGAGCTATAGATTTGTTGTTGCCAGCCCCTGGTGCCGTTGTGAAGTCATATGGAGGTGGTTCCATAGACTGAAACCATAACTCATGGGGAGACGCGACGGCTTTGCTAGCGACATTCACATACAGGCTGTTCATCAAGTTCCCTGGGGCTGGTCTTAGGACACCTTCGTCTAGTGCTCGACATAAACTTGAGAGACGCTGTCTGCTGGTTGCATCTGACGACACGTAAAGATTGAACGTTTTGCACTGGCCGATTCGTAATAATGTTTCAATAACCTGACACGACGATGCCTGTCTTCGCAAGGCCAGGTCGGGAATGATGAGAGGTGAATGATTCTTGAGGCCGAAGCGAATGCATACGACGTCGTTTGACATAGTATTGCGATCCTCTGTGGCGAGGGCACTATTTACACTTGGCAAAATGGTTTGTTCGTCGTTGTCATCGTCGCGGCCGCATATCTCCATGCTTTGGACGTGACTGGCATCAAGTATGAGATAAACGTGCGTCTGCTTCTGAGTGCTAAGACGTGCAGATGTGCGAAGCTTGCAATGGAATCTATTTTGGTGGAAAACCAAATCCATGTGATATTGACACGACACCGAGCCATTGTCAAGAGACGCACACACTCTGACCGATGCTCCAGTATAGATGGGGGTCCTCGATGCCATAGAAAAACGACAAGATACAACTGCCTGTAGATAATTGTCAGCTAAGAACAATGATATAGGCTGGAGTGGAAGATGATTCTCGCGCAGCTGCAGCACAGCTTGGAAAAAATGAGAGCCCCACGCGTGAAACGTGCCCACCCTCCCAGGCTTGGATAGAGCAGCCTTGACTCTTCGCAAGAGAAGTCTGACGGAAACCACTAACAGCAGAATGATCGAAAGCCAGAGTTCATTACAGCTCCTATCGGTCAGACGAGCTGACCTGCCCATCAAGTCTAGTGCGAAACAAGACTTATGGCCGGTAACCACGCTGAACTCCAAAAAAACACCTAGAAGCACCCCGGGTGTGCGACTTGGAGAAAGACCTTCGTTTGCAATTCTGCCGGTTATATGGTTCACGCCAGCCCACCAGGCTTCGAAAGTAGCCCTGACCCGCCAGAGATACAAAGGCAAGGCGGACTAGTAAGGACGATCGCTCCGGAGCCGGCATCCATCCCTAACAGATCAGACTAGCTGAACTGCACACTGATATGTGGCTTGCGGGCAGACATTCAGCGAACGGCGACAGACCCTACAGACCCCAGAAGCACTTTGGAAGTGCGACTGGACTTCGAAATGATGGCCTGCTTCCGGACACTAGCTCCTTACCAGTCGACGCTCATGCGGCTCTGAAGCGGACCACAACCTACCCCAACCACCCAACCGAGCTTTGAGAGCAGCCCTGACTCGAGGAGGTGACGAAGAAGAAAGAGAAGGGAAAAGAAAAAGAAAATGGAGCGTCACCTAAATAGTATGTATGTAAGCAGTCTGGAGCGATGGTAGCAAGACAAAAACGAATGATCGACTGACGCACCACAAGTCGGGTCGTGGGCGGAGAGAGGAAGGATGTTAGATGCGACGTCGAGGGGAGGTTCCACTGCTTTTGTTTTCTCGATCGGTGGGCGGGGGACCGACTCTTGCTGGCTGGTCGCCAAGGGTTGCCCAGATTAGTCGCATTTATCCTTACGCGTCGAGCTTGAGTGGGGCGGAGATCGTCGTTCGCGCGTCACCTACGCGTCAGCCACGCACTATCGTTCATCTTGAATCGCGTAGAGAAGTAGGGCTATGTGACAAGCTCACGCGCTTGTGTTCACACCGACAACCCTCCCACTTCTCTTCGTGATTGGCACACACAGAATGTGCTTCTGAACAAGTGTGCGACCAAGTGTGCATAGAGATTTCTCGAAGAGGTATAACAGTGGGCTCCTTAACTGGTGACTATCATGAAGCTTTGTAAGTTTACGACACCACGAATGAGAGCGTACAGACTGTGGATTCAAGGTGCTCCAAAGACTCGACCGGTGCCTCTAATGAACTTCTTCTTAGCCATGACACAGTGACCGCCCTCTTCATAGATATTCATCTCGAGCTGTCGAAAGCCAGCTCTGGCAGGGGAGTCGGAATTCTTTTCCAGATCCCAGAAAAGCGTTTGCAGGTTCCAACGTAAGAGAGTACGCCATAGGACCGTTATTTCATGACATGCAGAAAACCTATTAGGCCTCTTGCTAAAATTGGTGGTTTGCGGTGGTCGACATGGTTGTCGGTGAAGGGCGTGAGCCGTGTCGCTCCATGGAAGCCTCTTTTTTAGTAATCGGTCCCTTAATCTCCTTGCATATGGGAAAAACTGTCGTCACCACTGTCATTGCCGGTAATTGGTACAAACGGAACACTCTCACGGCCACTCAAGGCACGCTGATCGCTCGAGACGATCTGCTGTGCATCTGGTGGAGGAACGGACCGCTTGCGATCAGCAGCAGCCCATGCCTGCTTCATACGTTCAACACGTGGACAGCCCGGATACCAACTTGTCGGCTTTTGAGACTCAGGCATACTTTCCAGCTGAGGAAATTTTCGTCTCATTCAGGCTAGGTTCTCCTCCAGTTCGCGCTGCTCATCATCCAGATCTGTCGATGTGTGAATCTGAATACGACCACTGTAGTCATCGGCGTCACCGGCGTCACCGGCAAGACTAGGGCCAGTCACGGTGCTCTGAGCAGTGGACTCGGAGTCGGTACCAACGAATGTGGAGCATTTGGTGTCTCTTTGTCATCCTGAGATCCTTGAATTCGACACCAGTGATTTCCACTCCACGGGATCTTTCCATTGGACTTGTGCTTCGCGAGGGACGAATATAGCGTCGAAGCTGTTGGCCGTCCATTATTCTTCCTTGCCACTCGTTTCCAGACGCTATCCACACCTTGACCTTTCTCGGCGTCGATTTGCGTGGCTTGGGCAGCGTCGTTGTCGGCGTCTGTCGAGACGGAGAGCCAGGCTGAGGATGACGAGGTCGGGAATCGCCAGACGTCTAAGGTCGGGACAGCGGGATAGTCAGGGTCGTCTGGTACGCGGAGGTAGTAGTCTGTCGGCTGGCAGGAGACGAGGTCGTCGTGGTCCAGAGCGATGCGTTCGGCATTAGGATTTCTGGATGCGCTTAGATAGCCATCGTGAGGATTGTCGGCGATTAGTGCGCATGCGTGTGGAGTAGGCCGTAGTGAAGCGCGCCGTCTCTATGGTCCCAAGCGAACAAGGGGAAGAGCAAATCGTTAGCGTGTGGGTGACGCACGCTAATCTTGTGATTGAGCGGCTGTCCGCCCTCGAGAGAAAGGTATTCGGTTGGTAATGGAGGCGGGAATGTGCCACTCATCTCGCGGAGCACGACCCGACCTCTCGAAGACGCCATGCTTGCGAGATGAACCACGCCGCGTCCGTGGTGCTGTCAAGTCTTGCTTTGTTTTGAACAGCTACTGGAATGTCATGGAGCCAGCACGACTCGGTTCTCGATCCGCTCCAAAGTTTGCACTGTTTGTCTAGATGGGCCTTGGCAGGCAGTGCGCTGTTGCAGCCGCTCTGCCAATGTAGCGGCCTAGCGCTGCGCCTTCTGATCGTCGAATGTGCTGTAGTCACTACTACATCCACCGGCAACGATATCGACACGCGCGCGTCGTGCTGTCGCGCTTCGTCTTCCTTCAGCCTACTCTACTTCCTTGTCTTACTCCATTATAAGCTCTGCGCTGCCTGACCACTCCTATCCTCTGCTGCTCACGCCTCCAGTCTTGTCATTCCTGTGTTTTCATAGGGCTCTCCACTTTTCCGCAAGGGATCTTGGATTGGATTTGTACTTTGCGGCCTAGTTGCTGAGCGATCACGACTTGCTTTTGCAGTGCAAGGCAAACTTCAATTTCTGCCATTCCCCATCATTCCTGTCTTCTGTACGAGTCAGGGCTGCTCATTGTCGCCACAAAGCCCGGGTGGGAGGGTAACTCGTTCTCTAGCATCGAGGGCTTTCCATATTTAGGTAGTTTTGAAATGGTCGAAAGGTGTAGTGTGATCTCACGTAGCAACACCGACCTCATTCTGTTCCGAGTGCTGAGCGTACTCTATGGAGTGACCGACACATCTGCTGTGGTGACATATTGACGCTAGATGTCACAGCAACCCTTTCGAATATGCCGGTCTCAATGTTGGCCGCCGCGTCCAAGCAACGGACTGGGCACCATTCGAACGAACACTAGAACCACCACCCTATCGTCAAACCGTTTCCGCCTACTAAGTGCTTAGCAAGCATTGTCAGGATAGTTCTTTGCCTTGCGGTTCGAGTGTAGACGAAACCGCTCTAAGCTCTCCACCTCTACAATAGTCGCCTCCGGAGATTAACGCTCCTTTATAAAGCAATAATCTTATCATGGTCAATGCTTATACCGGCATCATCACAATTTAGTCCAGCGGTCCCATCACTATACATGATCAAGGTGTCCTTTTTTCCAGCGACTGCTCGTCTTTGTATAGATGGTCAGCTCTTGGGTCATCCAGATAACAGACTTGTTGATTAATGGATCTCAAGCCATCCTCCGATACTAGCGTGATTCACTAAGTGTCCCAAAGTGTCTGCACTCTTCTCGATTTTCTTCGCTATTAGTTCGTAACAAGTACTCTGGCTGGCTAAACTTTGCAGCCTCGACAACTACAACTCGCAAATACCACAGAACACCTCTCTTTCAGCACCGTCAACTCGCATTCTTACAATCACGTCTTTCCCGTCGAAGAACGCCCCCATAATGCATACAAGCTTCCTCTAGTGTCCATCCTGTCTTCATCACACCATGGCGTTCTGCAACTCCGCACTCGAATCCTGCACGATGCCATCTACGGATACCATCATCGACTCCGCTGTCCCAACCTGCTTGTGGGACCTTCGGATTCTATGTTGCTGTTCCCACAAGCTCAGGTGGGGAATGTCTCGACTTACCCACAGATCCGTAGCGCCAGATATCCATAATCCTCGCCGACATAGCAAGATCGGCTCGTTGGTCATCTTCATCTACTGTAGATACAAGCCGCGAAACGACTGGTCGATGCGAACCATGGTGTTGAGTATACTTGCCAAATGATTAACGTTTGAGTTAGGATCCTTGAGCTTGTACATCATTTCCGCCCGTCGCATACTAGATGAATTCAACCTTCGAATGATACTACGAGTAGGGGGGTTGACAGAACGATGGTGGATCAGTGTCGATATTTGCATCTGACATATAATGAATCAAAATTCAAAAGTTCAGAGCTGTCTATGGATGGAGTGGAGTGGAGTGAGGGTCAACTCCACTCCACTCCAGTGGAGTCTTGGCTGGAGTGGAGTACAGTGGAGTCCATGGCTGGAGTCCAGTGGAGTCCAGTGGAATAGACCTTCTAAGGTGTAAGAACCACCGTTCGAATAGGGGTGTTCAAGACCTTCTTGCACTTGTTTTTTAATACGCCTGAATTCGCTCGAATCTGCAACAAAACTCGAACCAATCAATAGTTGTATGTTTGCATTGTTTGCTCTACAATATCATAGCCTCTTCCGGCCTTGCCGACGCCGCCTCGAAGGTAGCTCCTAGGTTGGTGATAACACCGTTCTTCATCCAGCTCTTAACGCACTGAGCCTCTTCGATAGCGTCGGCGCCGAGACTTCCTCTCTGCGCAGTAACCATGTTGCCGCAGGAGGAGAAGACTCGCTCAGGCTCATCAGACATTGCTGGTATAGTGGAGAGGTCACGTGTCATGCGAGAGAGCCTTGGGTAGGTGTGTTTGATGCGAGGTTTTGACCAGAATTCGAGAGGGTGGTAGACATCGGGAACTCGCCCTTCAAAACACCACTTAGCGTACTCATCAGTCTCCGACGACTCAAGGCTGGCCTCATCTTCTTCTGATGTGATATCGGCATCCATCCATAAGGAAGCGTTAGTCGGGCCCTCCCCCTTAGGCATGTCGACCTTAAGGTAGGTGTGGTGCTTAAGCCAGAACCGTTTCACTGCCTGCTGAGCGTAGATAATCCAGTCCTGGTGCCCCTTCCACTTTGACCGTATCCATCGCCAGGTATACGCAGGGTGAAGGACGACTGCCGCAA
This sequence comes from Aureobasidium sp. EXF-8845, assembly GCA_024195465.1. Classification (NCBI taxonomy): domain Eukaryota; kingdom Fungi; phylum Ascomycota; class Dothideomycetes; order Dothideales; family Saccotheciaceae; genus Aureobasidium; species Aureobasidium sp. EXF-8845. The sequence goes on along the minus strand of SWBH01000331.1, from coordinate 617 downwards.
CGTATACAGGTGACCGATCCGTCACTTGGTAGTAGTGATCCAACATTTTCCACGCTAAGTTGACGCCAGTCGCCAACATACGGTATTCCATAGTCTGTTCGATAGGATTAGAGGACGAACGAGGAGGAGGAGGAGGAGGAGGAGGAGGAGGAGGAGAAGGCGATGGAGATCTCGGTGGTGGCGCCATCAGGGTGGCCTTATTCTTTCTTGCTCTCTTGTACGTACGAAGAGGTCTTGATGAAGGCGTAGGGTCTTCGTCCTGTGGTTGCGAGGAAGCTAGTAGCTAAGATGCTTGTGATTGTATTTGAGATACCATGGGCGCTCTAGGAAGCCGGAATCTAACTGCCTATCAGTGGCACTGCCGAGTGATCTTGCTCCAGCTCTACGATACCGTATCGCTTCTGAAGGCCCTCGAAGTGCGCAAGGAGGCGCTCCATAGCAGGTATTACCTGCCAGATGATGCCATGACTAGCGCCAGCGCCATGGCCCTCAAGTCGCTGTGTGAACTGCCATATAGGCAGTGGTCTCAATGGTTGGAGGGCTCCATGGAGTGACACTACTCCACTCCATGGGAAGGGCTGGAGTGGAGGAGTGGTCCTACTCCAATGGTGTGGAGT
>SWBH01000330.1:0-13475 GCA_024195465.1 Aureobasidium sp. EXF-8845 | reverse complement strand
GTAAACAAGACTCACAAAGTCAATCTGAACATCCCTGATAGCGCTGCTCCATCCATTGAAGCCAAAGACCTCGTTGGCAAGATTGATGACCTTTTCGGCAGCAAGATAGTGAACCTTGCCTCCTCCATTTCCTGGACGTGTTGAAATGTACTCGGGCCCCAGTTGCTTGTCTAGACGACTCTGCAGCGTGGCTATCTCTTGCGCTGTGTATTCATTGATGTGGTTCTTCACCTCTTCGTACGGGTTGGTGAACTTGCTGTCCTTCCACTGGTCACCAGGTCTGTCTTTGGTGTTAGTAGCTTCATTCAGCCATCGTAGGGACACAACTCACGCAGGCATGATCGGTCATCTGTCTTTGCAACCAAAGTGGCGACGCGGACTTGTTTTATGCACAGATACAACTGCGCTTGCCTTGGGGGGCGACGCGATGCTCCCGCGACAGTGACGCGCTCACGTGCCGTGCCAAGACGACCCTGACCTTGCCTTGAGCAACGCAACTGCCTGATGTATCTCAATATTCTACCCTCGACTGCCTAGTCGCAACATTCGTGGCGAGAGCATCTATCTATTCGCCACACTTGCTGCCTACACTTGACTTCTCAACTTGCTCGCAATTACATATCCGAAAGCAGCAAAAATCCAAGACCAGCTTCGGTTCTTAGGACACACGACGGGAGATAAGTTGGCTGCCGACTCATACCTCTGGTATCGACCCATCCCACTCGCACTCAGCATCCAATACTCTCTGAGCTGCTGTATCCCAAGTAGGTAAACGACAGTTTTGTGGCAAGACATTACCTGCAGTGGCCCGATCCATTGACAGTTCAAGCCCCTGCATGTGACAGTCGTACTCGAGGTCCCGCTGCTTTGCTCAGCCTTGCACATGAACGGCGTCTTCAGCATGGTTGGTGGCACTGCAGTTCAAGCCATGCGAATCCGCCCCGTGGAGAGTATACTACTGGGTTCACATGCTGTGTGCAGAAGGAGAGTCTGGTTTTGAGATGGCTGGAATTCGTGGGGCTTTCGATACACAATGCACTGCTTACATTGGTCTTCTTGTCTACATATCGCCTGTAGTGCGCTCGTGCAATATCAGCTGCATTCATAGCAGTCGCTTGAGCTCGGAGGCTTCAGCTTTCACGAGCTTACTGCATGACTTTTGTAGAGCCGAGACAAGAATTCTCGTGTCACACCACCGCTGTCAGCAGCATGTTAAGCTCGCGCCGACAATGGAAGGATTGCAGAGATGCAAAAATACTTGCGAGGATCAAACAGAAACGCTGATGTTTTGATTCGCTCAAGCAGTGTTGGTGAGATTTGGGGTCGAGGTTAAGCTCTACCCCACAGAGACAGAACGGAAAAATACAAAAAGAAGCTGCTACGCTGGGTCGAACAACGGACCTTAGGATAATTGCAGTGACTGCAATCCCACGCTCTACCACTGAGCTACAGCAGCTTGTTGAGAACTGATTCTATAAGATCATGATATAATGTATCAAAAATATACTAGTGGAGTTGATGGCAATACATCCTATCGCCCAGCATACCCTCTCACTCTCTCGCCTAAAACACCATGTGACCGCAACACAAAGTCATCTGTCCCTCAGTTCGCATGAACCCAACGAAAGATACCCAGATGAGCTACAGTTCGCGTTCGGGAAGTCTTGAATGACAATCGCCATTGTCACCGTCTGACGGCGTCTTCTCTCTGTCCTTCACCCTTTTCGGACAGCATCGTGCAAGTCGACCATATATATATGACTAAAGTTAGGACCCCTTCAGCGGTAACCTCTTCACCGTTTGGTCGCCAAGGAGACGCCCTTGGTGTAGTGGTTAGGAAGCTCACCCAAAAATCTACGGCTAGAGCTCACGTGGCAGTAATACGGCGAACCATTCACGTCGTATGAAGGGCTACCGGCCGGGTTTTCCTGTGTGTCAGTTTTTGGCTGGGATGTTATCCAAGACTAGGTATCTCTTTGAATATGGCATCGGTACGTCTCCGCTGCCTCTTTGCGATGCTGTCCGCGGCGTCGGGTCGTGTTTGATATTGAATCTCTTGACTCTCACCTTTCTTTACACCACGTGGCTCGCTTGCAAGCGACGATGCGGGTTCGAATATGCCCCTTGATTATCTTTATATGCAATGACTCGCTCTCGCACCACCATAGTCAAGACTTCCCAGAAGGACGTTTCGCTAACCGTTCCGTTCAAACAACAACCTTGAGACACTCCAAGTTCAAATCAGAAACACGACGCAAAACAGCAATGCCATCGCATACCCAACCAAGCCGACCAAAGTCCGCTTCTCTCTAATCTCCAAGACCTCATCCGGAAATCTTTCCTCTTCATAGAACGTGCTCATCATCTCTCTGCTCAATTTCCCTCCCTTCCCTGCAGTATTCATCAAACTCACACTCTGTAACAAATTCACAAACCACAAGTTCCATGGTAAAGCAGGAGCACCGGCAAGTCTACTTTCCTTGTTTCTCCTTACATACGTGCGAGCGAGACTAGGTATGGTAACAGGACCACCCTTGGCATCGTCAAGCATAGCGCGAAAGAGATGGGGTTGAAAGTTGTAATTGTCACCTTCACGAAAGTCGAGACGGGTGAAGGAGGCATCGTGTTCGATTACGTTGTGCTGGCGCATAAGAACCAGATCGAACGTTCCGTCCTTGCGAAGAAGGGAGCGCAGAGGGTTTGTTATGGCTGATGCTAGGGACTTGTCCATGTGGAGGGCTGTCATCAGAGCTTCTTCAACTTGAGACATGGTGATGTTCTTGCCATCGCGAGGACTGCGGCGGTTAGCTAATGCATCCACATCACATGGAGGTGGACGAACAGATATCCCGAATTGGACAGACTGTTCAGTCCTGGGCAAGGACCACGGTCGGCGATATTACCCCGGACGTAGTGGTGGTCGCTGCCTTTCGAGTTGGTGAGTATCTTGTTGTTTTTTGCCGAGACACTGAAGGTCAGAAGGCCATTGATGAGGTCTGTGAGACCAAGATACATTTTCTCAAGATCCTATGCGAGAGGATAAGTTAACGAGAAGGGGAGTTTGTATTGGAAGAGGAGGTCTTGTGCTCAAGACGAATGTTCGAACATGGCCATGTTGTCTTGTACAGTGGTCTTGGACTTCATGAGCTCCATTCTGTCCGAGCTGGCATGTGGGTGGTACAGTATCATGCAGCCTCGAACCTCAGTCTCAGCTCGGTTCTGTTTTCGCAAGGACTCAGCCTTATGCGTGCCTGCATGTGAGCACAAAGCCTGTCAGCTTGAAAGCTTGAAGGTGTAGCGCAGGATTCGAGCAGAAACGCTAGTGCTGACATGCAGTTAGATTACATGCATCCAGGCAATTTTCGTCATGCACCATTCCTACAGACCTCATTCGTCTCATCGGATCTTCCTGAGAACCAGCCTGACAAAAAATACTTGAGGAAGCATGTTCCTGATTCTGCCATCGGTGGCCTGAGCTGTATGAGAGATCTGCTATGCATGAATTGGCTTGACATACGATAATATGCTTACACGCAGCATAAGGCCATCCTTCGTAGGATCGGCCTCCATGAATGCATGTGACAATAGTATAACGTATATGCTTACCAAAAAGGATATTGGTCGTCTCCCAGCACAGCCTATTCTTAACTGCCACAATCTGTCCCTAGATAACCTCTGCTCTATTAAAATACTGGATAAAGCCCACATTTTCAACAGCCAATTACCAGAATCATCTCCAAGGCGTCATCATGGATCCACCAAACTTTCGACCAGGTCTGCTGGACAGAATCCTCGTTTCTATATTCCATTTCGTCAATCTGTTTATTCCATGGCACAAACTCCCCAGTATCTTTGGTGCTCTCAATCTTGATGCTTTACGTATTGAACTACGTCAATACAACCTTCACGATGGCTATGCGTCTGCCACAGCCCAGGGCAATCCTGATAACACACCACTAGATGACAAACGCTTTCTTTCCGCAAGAAACTCTGATGGCACTGACAACTCACTTACTATGCCTAAGATGGGCTGTTCTGGAATGCGCTTTGGTCGTAACTTCCCTAGAAAGTATTGTCAGAAGCCTACTGAGCAGGAGCTTTGGACGCCCAACCCGCGACTAGTCAGCGAAGCTTTCATGTCTAGGAAAGAGGGAGAGTTCAAGCCGGCTACTACGCTAAACTTACTTGCGGCTGCTTGGATCCAGTTTCAGGTCCATGACTGGGTGTTTCATGAGGCTGTAAGTATATCCACCCATGTGATATGCTAAATGCTAATGTTTGAGAATAGAGTGAGGAAACATACGATGTACCTCTTCTCCCAGATGATGACTGGCATGGTCAGATGAAGATCTTCCGCACCAAACCCGACGAAGTACTCGATACATCAGACTCCAAGTGTCCCGGCTATAAGAACACCTCGACCGCCTGGTACATATAACACATCCCAACCTTACGTCTCTACTAACTTGACTGCACAGGTGGGACGGCTCACAAATCTACGGCTCAAGCGAAGCCAAAACCCAAGAACTTCGAGACCAACACGAAGACGGTAAACTCTTCCTCGAAACCAGAGGTGCTGAGGAAACCTTCCTTCCCCGTGATACCGAAGGAAATCCCAAGACTGGCTTTTCGGACAATTGGTGGACTGGTATGGAATTGCTACACACTCTTTTCGCCTTGGAGCATAATGCCATCTGTGATAAAATTCGGGGAGCAAATCCTGATTGGAATGGGTAAGTCTCGCGGGCATTGATATGATGGGATTGATGCTGATTAGATGCAGTGACAAGATCTTTGACAAGGCTCGGCTTGTCAATTGTGCTTTGATGGCCAAGATTCATACAGTGTATGTAGCCAATATCCACCACCATAGGGTCCAACTAACACTTGTGGTCACAGAGAGTGGACACCTGCTATTCTGGCACACCCGACAATGGAGATCAGCATGAACGCAAACTGGTAAGTCAATACCGACCCTCATCGAACACACCACTGACAACTCTCAAGGTGGGGCATCGCAGGAGAAACCCTGAACAAGATCGTCGGCCGAATCTCAAAGACAAGCGAAGCCATCAGTGGAATCCCAGGCTCAACAGTCGACCACCAAGGTATCCCCTACTCTCTAACAGAAGAGTTCGTCTCTGTATACAGAATGCACTCTCTCATCCCTGGTACGTCCACCCCTCCATTCTCCATGAACACACCCACTGACACCCTGCAGACAACGTAGCATTCTTCGACGTCCAAACCGGCGCACACAAAACCACAATCCCCACAGCAGATATCACATTCCAAGATGCCGTCAAACCTCTCAAATCAGGAGGAATATCTTTCGGAGATGCCTTCTACTCCTTTTGCATAAACTACCCCGGTGCAATCACGAACAACAACTACGCAAATCTCATGAGAAACCTACCTACTCCTGATAATCAAGTCAGAGATCTAGCAACCATCGATATCCTGCGTGATAGGGAAAGAGGAGTTCCACGATACTGTCAATTCAGGAGATTATTGCGTATGTCTGTTCCCAAAACTTTCGAGGAATTGACTGGTGGGGATAAGAAGCTTGCTGCAAGATTGGCAGAGGTCTACAACAATGATATCGAAACTGTCGATGCACTGGTGGGTTCACACAGTGAACCTCTGATCAAAGGATTTGGATTCAGCGAAACTGCTTTCCGCATCTTTATCTTGATGGCTAGTAGAAGACTCAAGAGTGATAGATTTATTGCCGGGCAGTGGAACGAGGATATGTATACGAAGGAAGGCTTTGCTTGGGTGCAGAATACTGGTATGAAGGATGTGTTGGCGAGACACTTTCCCGAGTTGGCTGCGGTTATACCGGAGAAGACGAATGTGTTTGCGCCTTGGGTCAAGTTGCCTGGGTCGATGGCTTATACTGGTGTGGAGACGAATGCTCCTAAGGCTTGATAGATGTGTGAGCAAGAATGGAGAGGAAAGATGCTTGAGTCTCAAATTGTGCTAAAGATACATTGAGTGGGGAGTTCACAGCAGATGCCTCACTCAGTTCTTCTGGCCGTACTGCTGAAGTTTGTAATCCCCCGCTCTCTTTCAAATCGTCCTCATGATCCTGATGAGCTCATCTACCAACCACATTCTTGCCTGACCTGGTGATCTGGGTGTTGTTGTCATCACTGATCAGATCGCCGTCGACTCCCATGAACTTCAAATTTACGCGCTCAATCTCGAATGTGTCCTTGTCCGGACCCTTGCAGACAGCAAAGGTAGCAGAAGGTAATCTGCTGGCCTGATTGGGAGGACCTTGCGTAGTGGTACGATGTGGAGAGTAAAGTCGGCAACTGATGATGAACTTGGCCTTCGCTGTCAAGAATGGCAACTTGTCGACAAGGCTCGTCAGAGAGGTCCTCATCTCCCGCTTCCATTGATCGATATAATAGAGCCCAGTTGGATAGCTGAATATGTGTCGCTGCATAAAAATACTATACCATCGTTTCCGGACAGTAGCAGAGAAGTGGGTTCTCGTTATGAACGTCACCGAGCTCAGTTGAGGCATGATCAGTGGGATTGCATCAATCAGAGGTACTGCAGTTGAGAAAGCTGTAAGCAGAGTTATTAGCATTATTGATCGCCAGAAACCAAACTGAATGTCAACGTACCTGGATGCGCATACGGGTCATGCTCGGAAGTAATCAGATCGAGTATCTTCACCCGGGAAAGGATTTCCCTAGGCAAGTCCTCAGGCGGCAACCGTATAGAGGACCTTACTTCCATAATGGCAATCCCAAGCTTGTCGGCTGTCCAGTTTGCCTGTATCATCATTCGCGGCATGGCAATTGTCGTGTACTCGTCTCTCACTTGCTTGTTGACACACATCATTGCTGGATAGTAGCAGTTGACGGTATCAGTAGAGACATCAGTAACATGATCTGGTAGCGTTCCGGCAGGAAGCTTTAATTTCGAGAGGTAGATCCAGAAACCTGATGGATCCATCCTTGTGTGGCGCAAGTGTGGCCAAGGCCAGTAAAGTGCAGGCGGGTGGCATGAAGAATGGTGAGAAGAAGGCCTCAGATCGTAAGGCTGAAGCGCACCGTGGTGTCAGGGTTCGCTACCGCCAGTGAGAGGAACGGGATTACATACCTAATCGGTTGCGTAGAGTGAGTGCCGCGTACTGCGAAAGAGGCGACGATTGTTGATAGCAAGAGTCAAGGCGATCAGTTGCGAGAGGTGTGTATTGGGAAGAACGCTTTTTGTCGCTGTGAAGTACACGTAATTGAGATGCGAGACGCGTAGGAAAGGTGTAGAAGAGCGGGCAAGGATGGAAGATGTGAGGAGGGACTTGGAGGTGTAAGATTGTTTGAAGGCGTGGAAAATCGGAAGTGTGAGAAGTTTGAAAGTGTTGGAAGCATAGAGGAACACACGCAGAAAAGAAATGAACTTTGGATGTGAGGCCAACAATGAAGAAATTACCTACCATTGATCCTCTTCTTCACTTGGTGTAACTACGCGACAGTGTCCTGAATCACAAGTGAAGCCGCAATGCACCCAAGGGATAGAGCGAGAATCAGTAAAAAGGAAGCAAGGTATCATAATGAAAAGCGCAAATGAAAAGAGAAGAGAACTGTGAATGTGGAAGGAAGCACCTCGCGTTCGATCTTGGCTTGCGGCTGCTCTCACAGCTATCTCCTGCGGTCCACCCGCACGGTCAATTAAGCGCCTTTCACTCTATGCTCCCGTATCTTGGGCGCTCCTGCCATATCATGCTCGTGTTTAACTATGATATCACCTGTTTCACGAACGACCAAGTCTTGGCTCTTTTGGAGAGGAATGAAGGTAATTTTGTGACTACCTACTGTGTTTGTAGAATCGCTTTTCTTTCGTCCCATCGTCTTTTCTGGACCTGTATTGGTATCTCAATAACCACTTGTGTTTTCAGGTCAGAATTTGCTCATGCTTGGTGAGCTTCACACTTCTCGAGCAACAGAGCCAGTTGTTGCAGACTGTGCATACACCCTTGGATAACTCTCAAACAGTTCGGGGTCCGATCTCGTGTCCCCAACTCCAGTGTTTCGATGTGGCTTTTGATAGTATGCAATTATTTCTCTCCGATGATGTCGCGTAGCAGCGCGTTGATGGAGGAAGAGTACTACATCATGTCCTCGGCACGTCTGCGTTGAGTGTTGCGATCTCTCATCTTGTCGGCGAAAAGGTCGTTTGGTTCTGCTCCGCTGCTGAACTTGGACGGGAACAGTTCCTTGACTTTGGGGTTGACTTCTCGAGAAGCACCACGAATAGAGAAGCCTGGTACATCTGATTGAGCACTGCCTCTGATGCTGAAGCCGCTGGTATCTGGGCCGCCGGTTATGCGATCAGCCAGGCTGCCTGTGTACTGAGTCAGCTATAATTCATTCCTCATGTGTGCAGCTATAGCGTACGTCTGATAGTGGCAGTCTCACCAGCGTCAAGGGCGTCTGAACGACGGTGGTTGCTACGAGCAGATTTATTAGGGAAGAGTTCTCTGTTGCGTTTGGGAGGGCTCGTTGAGACGACAGGTGCGTCGAGGCCAAAGGTTTTGGATGTGTTCTTTGCAGGCAAAAGTTCGATCGGACCCTTGCTGGCGCGGGCGGCAGGGATGAGATCCTTCTTGCGAGGAACGGGTGAGATAGTTCTGCGACGAGCGGTCCTGCGTGCTGGCTGCTCTTGGTCGAAGCCGTACCTTCCATCGCCATCTCTTACAGGGGAGGCACTACGATCGCGTAGTCTGCCTGTCTCCTTTCCAGCGAACAAGTCACCTCCACGCGGTCTCCTTGGACGGTCATCTCTGCGTCGAGTATTTCTGCGGTCGTCTTCGTCATCGTAGCCGAGTGCGGGTGATTCTTCTACTGCATCGTCGTACATGTCGACGTCAAATGGCTTGGGAGCTTCATCTCGTTGTCTGTTGTCTCTCCGTGGGCCTCTCTTTCTGTTGTCGTAGTCTCCTTTGCGTTCTCTCGGGTCATGGTCTGGGTTCATGAGGTAGAAGCGACTTCTTTCGTGTGCGCGAGGAGCCTTCTTGTCGGCGAGGGTGGCTTGGCGGATGTATAGCTGAGTATCGGGATTTGAGGGTAGTGGTTTGGCACTGCGCATTTGTAGAGGAGCGACATTGTGGCCGTCTGGTAGGTCGGAAAGGGCAATCAAGGCTTCTTGTGCGGCTTGTTCTGACTCGTAGATGAGGTTGGCTGACGTGTCGTCTATCCATTCGACGCGCTGGAAGTCGTCTAGCGAATAGTACTCGCCAGCGAACAGTCTGATGTTGTCGGTGGTGAGGTTGTCCAGACCACGAATGTGGATCTTAGTCGGTGCGAGGTCGTCAAGATTGTCGGCAGGGGTAGTTGTGGAGTCGTTTTGGGTATGGATCTGGGTAGAGCGGGCTTCCTTGACAAGTTCAGTGTATGTTGTTTGCGATCGCGATGGGCGGGCGTACAATCTTCATGGCTTCAGCCTCGAGTTGGGCGATTTCGGGGTCCAAGCCGAGGTCGATGTCCATATCGACGTCCATGTCAATGTCTGCCATGATGGATGTCGTGCGTGATGGGTGTGTGATGGAGGTGATGACTCTGGCTTAGTTCTTTGGCGACTCTTGCGACAGTCAAGTGCAGAGGGCAGAGGCTGTAGAAGTTTTGAGGTGTGTCTGGTATGGAAGGTGTCGATGTTGGTGTCGGCTTTGAAGTCATCAAGATGCGAACGACTGACGCATGTGAATTCTCGGGACTTGGTCCGAGCTTCCCCTGACTCAGTCGATCCTCTATACCACAATGAATCTAAGACTCCCTCTACACAATGTCACATAATGCTCCATAAATATTGATCTCGAGGCTTGATCGACTGCTCCAATGCCCGAATTTTCTTTCCTGGCGAAGGAATCGCCGGCTGTGGCCATGTTGAGACGCGACAGCTGAATCACCTCGAGAGTCAAGTCCAAGTCTCCATGCAACATTATCATTAGGATCAGCTTCATATTGCATCAAACACATGTCTAAGTACTCTTCGTCTCGGCTTAGGTTTGTCTAGATCACAAGGTTGGTGGAGAGCTATGTTACACAAAGCAAGGCACAAACATTGGCATCCCTTGACGGCATGTCATGCACCCAAACACACAAAGACAAACTGCAGCCGTCCGTCGTGTCTTGCTCTGATTCACGTTTTCCATTTCCTTCTATCCTGCTTCAAAACCAATTCAGAACAGAACATCTCGTTCACTTGTCTTCGTCCGTCTTGCCTCGATCCCACATATAAGCTTGGTTTCGTCCAGCTTCACACTCCTTCAAGATCACAACATTCCTTTGATTTTGACTACATCCCCTTGACCCCCACGACCACAACTTCATCAGTATCGTCACCAACATGCTTTCTTTCTTCGCAGCCCCTGCGCTGTTGTTTCAGATCGCGGCTGCTACTCCTGCCTGCGTCCTCCAGGCTGTCAAGTAAGTATTTCTGTCAGTTGCAACACCAACCACATCTCACGAAGCGCAAACAGCCAGCAGGGAAACTCTCCCAGCGATGTCAAGAGTATCTGCGTCAACGGTAGCACTGTCGAACAAATCCTGGTTAGTGACTGCAATAACGACTACGATGCTGCCATGAGCGCTTACTCTACCATCTGCGCCGGTGTCAGCGTCACCATCGGTAAGTTAGGTCTTCGCGTTCTTTATCCAAAGATCATCTGCTGATGCGCAAAAGCTCCTTGGACCACCACCTCTTCGCCTGCCACTCAGGAAACCTCCAACGCTCTTGGTATCGCCGGCGGTTCTACTATCCCTGTCAGCACTACCAGCGGTGTCCAGTCTGACTCTGCTTCGATGTCAGCCTCTGCTTCGACCTCTGGCACTGACTCTGTCGCAAAGTCCACCGGAACTACTGTGGTCACCGCTACTGGAGCTATCCTCACTGCCACCGACACCGTCACCAGTACCCAGACCGGTCCTACTTCATCGGGTGCAACTTCCACTGGAGCTGCTGGACACGTCGAGAACAACGGTTTGGTCATGGGAGCTATGACTGCTGCTGGTCTCTTCATGGCTTTGTGCTGAGATGAAAAATCCATAAGAAGACGACGGAGATGATCTCAGACTTGCGGTTGATCATTGGTCGGTGGCTTGCGAAAGGTGGTTCATAATCAAGTCTTGATGATATCTCTGGCTTGGCTTCGTAGACTCACAGTATCAAAACCAAATACTTGCATATCAGACAACACAAACCACACATTCAGACCAAAACATATCCCACCAAGGTTGTAACTCTTGCCCATTAATCCACTTCATGATATTACAAACAAGTAAAGAGTATGAAATAGCTCCGGTAAAAACATCGGGCGATCGACGTCCAGCATCCATTCTGTCCCCTCGAGTGTGTCCGACACCGTGTCAGTGTAAGCCCCCATCAAAGGTAGTGGGGAAATGTGATAGATGGGGCCAGTACAACCATGGAACAAGTCTCCAGTATTACTCAGAGTGGCTGAACGGTATACTCGTCCAACTGTCGAAGTCTGCACCTCATCTCCAATGCATGAATTCGGGATATTGTTCTTCCTCGGTGGTAGAGACAATGCCTACATTTTCCGAACCATAGCAGAAAATCAAAATATCGCTTTATCCATGACATTCCCCCAGACCACAGACTCAACTCACTTCAAGTCCATTCCAACACGTCTAAAAGCCTAAGGTTTTGGACCCACTCATACTCCCAAACCCACCCCTAACCCACTCAACTATTCTTAGCCCCTGGTGACTCTTAACCTCCGCACCACCCCAAACTCTACCTGCTTAGTCAGACTGCCAACAAAACCACCTATAGGCAGGCAGCCAAGATCACGTTCCAAACGCTTTGAGAGGACGGGTAGGCAGCTGTACCCCCAATTCAGAGCGATTCCTCTGCGTTTTTGGTCTGCCGCCAAGATTGGGTTTGCGAAAGACTTGGTCGTTCTTGCGAGTTGTTGAATCTCTCGAGATGACGGTGGATATGGGCAATTGAGTTGTATAAACGCAGGAAGTTGTTTGTTTTCAGACCGTTTCCATTGAAACAGATTGTTTCTATGTTTCTCTTTGGATGTTTCTTGATTCTTCGAGAGTATTGTGCATTTCTACAGTAGGAAAGATACATGAAGTTGCTGTGAGAAATGGTATATAGCAGCCAAAGTCACAGGTATAGATCAAGTCTCACTCTCTCACTGAATGTTACAGCCACCTATTACACCATAGAAATGCAAGATGTTCTTGTATTACTCGAGTGGTCCAAAGGGATGCAACAACAACGAGCAAATCTCACAATCTCAGCAAAAGCGCTGCTATACCATCTCGACACTCTGCATTTTCACAGTCACATAGCAAATCTGAAAACATCAAGTAGGAAGGAAATAATTCATGAACAACTGTTCCGCTCATACATGAGCCTGGGTATCTTCGCTATGGTACCACGTATGGACCTGGGTATCTTCGCTTTATGCGTACAAGAATCAAACATATAAACCAAAAAAAACTCCTCGCTACAGCCTCTTGCCTCATTAAAAAACCTTCTGCCAATTGACAAAACAAGAAGGGAAAAGAGATACAAGAATTGAAATGAAACTGTGCATGCACCCTCCTGTTTTGTGTGTCAAGAGTCTCCTTGCAACTCTGCACTAGCCTCGTAAGACTATTTTCGTATCGTCACGAGCGATACCATCATACTGTTAAAGGTCAGAGTACCTGCGGGAGAGAATTTTCTGTTTGGTGAGGTAGGCCAGAGTGCCTAGAGTTCCTCGTCTGCATGTTGGAGGAGACAGGTCAGCGTACCTGTGTAAAGGGGCGGAGAGAGAATGACGAGAGGAGAGAGACTTAGCAGCCAACTCTCCATGGCTTACGCCATGGCTCACTGCAGGGTACTTGATACCTGAGGGCAGGCACAACATATGGCAGGGCTGTGACTTGGATAAGCACAGGGGCCAGGACGGCGACGGGGGCGGGGAGAGGGTCTCTGACCGGGAGAGCAGGGGCAGTAGGCAAGACAGGGTCAAACTTGGCCAGTGAGGCAGGCGCGGCCGAGACCTTGGAGGGGGCTGTCGAGTTGGCGACAGGGGCTCTTGTCTTCCAAGGAGTCTTGATGTCGGCCCTAGGCCTCTTGACAAACTCCATGACCTTGTCGACTGTTTCAGCCGACAGACGTAGATCGAGTCTGTCTACAGTCCTGGTGTCGAGGGGCTCGAGGTCCCGCCAATGTACTTCGTACACCGACGTGACGTTGATACTTGAGTCCTTCTTGAAGGACCCCAGAGCGAGTGTGATCGCATCACGCCAGGGGTGCAACTGACCCTCAAGAGGCAGATACATGCAACCCCAGCTTTTGGCGTTGCAGGACCCAACCACGTCCTTCGAGGTAACGAAGACTACTCGGACAAGCTCAGGGGCTAGGCCCTCGTGAGGAAGGATGAGGACGGGGTGGTTATATGGGTCCCCTTCCACCTTCTGCGAGCACTTGACTAT
>SWBH01000329.1:0-13478 GCA_024195465.1 Aureobasidium sp. EXF-8845 | reverse complement strand
CCTCGAACAAGGCAAAGACGAATCCGCCCGCATCCGCGTCGAAAACATCATCCGCAGCGACCTCACCACCGAACTCCTCGAGATCCTAGAACTATACTGCGAATTGCTGCTCGCCCGTGCTGGATTGCTTGAAGCCAAAGAGTGTGATGCGGGCTTGGAAGAGGCGGTGAAGAGTATCATTTTTGCGGCCCCGAGGACTGATGTCAAGGAGTTGCAAAATGTGAGGGCGTTGTTGGCCGAGAAGTTTGGCAAGGAATTTGTGTTGGAGGCGACGGAGAATAAGGATGAGAAGGTTGCGAAACGTGTGGCGGATCGTTTGAGGGTCGAACCTCCGAAACCTGAGCTGGTTGAGGCGTATTTGTCCACCATCGCAGACGCCTACAATATCGATTGGCCAAAGGGTCGTCTGGCAGCTAGAGAGGCAGCTGCCAATGGAGACGATCAGGATGAGAACGATGACAACCCTAGTGGTGGACAGAAGGTGCCGGCTCTGGAAGCACCAGAGAGCACAGAACCATTGGTAGCTGCTACTCCTCCGCGCAACCTGGGTTTGAAAAGTCCTGTCAGCGTGGTGCCCCCGAGTCCGTCAACCGACAATATCTCTCCACATATCAAGTTGCCAGGACCACCAGATCTCAAGCCCTCGGCTAAGATGGTCAAAGCGAATAAGCCAGACACGACGGGTCCTGGTGGCAAGATTCCTGATGTGAATGAGCTGGCAGCACGGTTTGCACAACTAAAGAGGTAGTCATCTTCGCGTGTATCGATTCAGCGTCTCGATGAGTATGATAGAATCGAGACCTAAGTCACTAATATTCATTCCCATTTCTCAATACAGGTTCAGCCACGTCTTAGATAAGAGCCTTACGAGAACATGTGCTAGATCATAGGGCACGTGTGGCGTCCCAGATCATGCCATGTTTGTCTATTATACTAATAAACATCGCCTTCTCCTACAGTGATGTGTGGTAAGTTATGAACTGTCAAAATGCACAGTATCTCTATAGGCATAAGTATGGTCATGGAGACATCTTAGGTCGATTCCTCTCTGTGTGTATAACTCTATGATAGCTAATCCACAGCTCTCCTATACGATTCCGGTCTTCCCACTGTGCATTTCCACAGGTGCAAACGTTGCATACCACGTATGGAGAGATGATCACGAGGAAAAATAAGATCAGATGGTTCATAAAATTGTTCATTCAGAAGAAGGAAGATAAGGTTAAGAAGTAAGATGACCTAGCAGGTACTGATAGATACATCCCAAGAAAGAAAGAAGCTCCGACTACATCGTTGCTATATAGACGGTATTGCTCAGAAAAAGGTCTCATTCGAGACAGTTTAGATGCACTGAGAGTAGTAGTCGTTCTGAGCCTTGCAGGTCGAGCCAGACCCGCACTGGGTAGCGCCAGTGTAACCCTTGCCACCACACTGCTGCCACTTCTTGACACTGCCGCTGGAGGAGCCGCTGGTGGAGGTGGCAACAGGAGCGGTAGTGGTCTTGACGACAGTAGACATGGTAGTGGGAGCGGCAGTGGTAGCAGAGGTGACAGGAACCTTGGCCGAGGCGCTGGAGCTAGCCTTGGTGGTAGGCTTGGAGGCGGCAGAAGAAGCAACGGCAGAAGAGGCGGGAGCAGAGCCGGAAGAAGCACCACCCCAGACGGCAGGGCCAGGGGGCTGGTAGTTGACGGGGATGGGGTAGTAGATGCTCAGCTCCAGGCTGTCCTCGTGGCCAGTGTAGACACCGGGGATCTTGACGGTAGGGGAAGGCTTAGCAGTAGAGCTACCGGAAACCTCAATCTGAGCGCAAGAGATGTAGAACTGGGCACCACCGAAGGAAGAAGCGCTGTGGAGACCGATGTGCTCAATACGGAGGAGGTATTGGCCAGCGGGGGTATCCTTGGGAAGGTCGAAGGTGACCTTGCTGAGGTGATCGGCCTGGAAAGTAAGACCGTTGTCGTTACCAGCCTTGTTTGCTCCCATTTGGAACACCTTGAACCTTTTACGTGAAAACAAAGTTAGCAGCATTCAATGGATGGTCGGGCGTGGTACTCATGCAACGAGCCAGGTCACAAATCGAAGGACATGCAAGACTGACTCGCTGAAGTCAACTAACTTACCAATCACCTGAACCATCGTACTCGGAAACATCACCAGTGGCCTTGGACATGTAGACGTTGAGAGGGCCAGGATGCTGGATAGGAGTGTCGACAGCGAAGCCAACAGTGTCACCAGGAGCAACCTTGTAGGTCTTGGTCTGGGCGCCAGTAGTAAGACCACCAGCGTTGCAGATGAGGTCCTTGGAGGTAACATCGGTAACGGGGGAGTTCATGTTGCTGTTCTGGCGAACGTATTCGTACTCCTTGGTGACCTCAGAGCCAACGATGAACTGGTTGAAGCGGTAGTGGGCCATTGCGGTCTGAGCCAGAGCGGCGGCAGCCATGATAGTAGCGAAGGAACGCATCTTGATGTGTATACCGCTAGGGTGTTCTTGGAGAATAGAAGGTGGTGGAAAGAGTGACTTTTCGGTTGGTGATAAATGAAGAGTGGACGGCCAGCGACCAGAGTTGAAGAGGATGAATGAACGAGAGTTGAATGCTTGAAGAAAGAACTTTACAACCTGAGAGAAAGAGAATATATATACTTGACCTGTTCCATGTCTTCAATGTCGAGTGGGGACATATCCTAGAGTTCCCGTTTCAGGATAGGTTCGGTTATGCCGTAAGCGAAGCGGCAGTGGTCTGTTTCGTGCAAAAGCTTCAACGACACAGCAGTTCATCTGGTCCAATCAATTTTGCCAAATAGCGTATATGCGACATAGAGAGTAGTGGAGCTTTTCAGTTTATATCCTAGTATATTGTCGCCTTCCATGCCTGGCCTTTTGCAGGCCACATGGGCCACAATGCAAGGCATTCGTTCAAACTTACAGTACCATTAGCTATACAGCGCATTGGTAAACGTACTGTTGCGATCTAAGCGAGATCACAAGGTCACGCTCAGGGCGCATACATGGTTGATCATACGGCCGTTCATGGATGTGATGCAGGAGACAGCGCGAAGAGAGATCTGGTGGAAGGAACTGAAGTGGAGAAAGTCTTGGCAGCTCCGGCCCGTTCCCGGAAGTGAAACAGGAGGACATCTCCTTGCGCTTTGCTACCAGGCCCGAGAGGCATCGCGACCCACAGTGTTTTGTACAGATTGTGGTCCCTCTCGCAGATTGGCTATTCACCAGGCTTGCATCCCGGCCATCGATCGTGCTTTGGGAAGCATTTTGACAGAGGACATCTTAGGCAATCACTGAGCTATCATTACCGCCAGTGCTCGATGCGAGTCGCCTGATGAGTTCCAAGATTGAATAAATCTAGACTATACATGCGAGTCATCACCAATAGTACGTTCAGTTGTACCGCATTAAACGGAGTCATGAGTTGATGGTAGAAGCTTGATAGTTATGAACAAGAAGAAGGCTTGCACCGAATGTAGGCAACAGAAGGTTTGATCTACCGATACCAAACGATGACACGCGATTTGTTTTGAGCTTAGCAACTTTTACAGGCTAAATGCGATGCGTACTTGAACCCAGACGAGGCTTGTACACGATGTAAACGACTTGCGGTGCAATGCACTATCGCGAATTCGTTCAAGAGGTTGAACAAGCGCCAGTAAGTCATGAGCGAGATCAGAGTGTCGTCCAACTCGCTTACGATCCCATAGAAGGCTGTCAGAGCTTGAGCAAGAGACGGATACTCTACGCAAGCGGCTCATGACAGAAGACTATCAATCTACCATCATCGAGCCAGTGCAAACACAACGCCAGGATCACTCCAGTCCACCTTCTCATGACGAAGTCCCAACAACGAGGCACTGCCATGTGTCCAATGCAGGCTCACCTGTCCGAAACTCCGGCTCGGCGTCTCTTGCCACTTCTTTCCATGCAACTAATAATGCAACCTTGAACAGCCAAGCATTATTGACGACAACTCCTCGAACCTTAGATGGAATAACTGTGTCCGCCAGTGACATCAATGGTATCTTCGAATTGTACTTTCGGGAGTATGCACCATTTCTGTCTGTCTTCGATCAGCACCTGTCGCCAGACGCATGCTATCAGCAGAGTCCTCTCCTGTTCTGGACCATCATTGGCACAGCCTGTAGAGGCTATCCCCAAAATCCAACCCTACTCATTGCACTTACCAAAAGTATTACCACATCGGCATTATTGTCCGTGACTACTACAGGATCGCCTCTACAGCGTGTTCAGGCATTTCTGCTGTTAGTCACATGGCCCTTACCCGACGCTGTTGAAGCCAACCAGCAAGAGGTCAACTATGTGTTTGCTGGACTCTTGTTACATCTGGCGCAGAGGAGCGGTCTGCATGTGCCTGCTGGTTCTGATGAATTTTTCAGGGCTAAGATGCCGAATCTACCTGATATAGGCCTAGTCAGTCGGTCACATCTCTGGGCCTCTATCATCTTGACATATCAGCGAAGCTGTCTGTGTAAAGGGTTTCTATCACGCACATCTTACGATATGTCCCCCGAGATGAGTCAACTTCAAGCTCGACAACAAACACTATCCCCAGCGCTTAGGCTGCGCGTCAGATGGCAGGATCTTTGCATCCAATGTGGCTCAGCCGTGTCGGAGAATGGTATACGTAACTTGACTCCGGACCAGGACCGGGCTCTATCGATCATTATTAAATCTTACGAACTCCAGATCAGAGAGCTGGAGCTCACCGCTACGGACGGTAAGTGCCCCTCGAACACGTGTCTATACTCTTGAACTTAGCCATTGAATCCTTCCTATGCGCGAGGACGTGTCGCGAAAGAGCTACAACATTGCATAGTTTCTGCCATCGTACATGGTGACTTCAGTACTGACATTGACCAGATTCTGATCGACTCGAATGTAATATCGCTCGGCTTTATATCCGGAGTCTCTACTTCCTACAGCAGGACAAGACATCTCACGCTGCCGCTTTCGACAGGATTCAACAAACCACGCGTCAACTTATCAGTAAAGTAGAAAAGCTTATGCGCAGTGTGTCAAATCCGGTCTCATTACCAAACTACATCGTCTGCGCTCTCATCTATGCCTCATACGCTCTTCTTCGTATTCTAAAATCCTCCATCAACATATTTTCTGGAGAGACCGAGGAAGCGAAATCATCGCTATTCCTTGCCATTGGTCTGATGAAGGGCCTGTCTATTGACAATAATGATATGTGCTCTAAGTCGTGTATGTATCTTACACAACTCTGGAACAGTTCGAGAGCTTTCAAGAAGGCAGATGGGTCCGACATGCTGGACCTGAGGGCGAGAAGCCGGCTCAATGGTAGTCATGTCGTGGATGCCATCCTCTGGTGGAGAGAAGAGTTCGATCCACACTTCAAAGTGCAGATGCAGAATTTAAAGCATAGTGCTCTTGGTGAGTGTCACATGTACGATTTGAGAAATCCCAAGAGCTAATTTTGAGGAAGATCCACTGCCTAGCGAGGCCGAACAACAACAACCAAGTATGGATTTCGGAGACACGTCTTTGTTCGATTTTGATTACTTGATGGGCGGAGATTTCTCTTTTTCCGAAGATCTCTTTAACTTCCCAGGACTAGATACTTTCGAACGCGGCAACACATAACTCGCAAAGTTTGTCAGCAGAGATCCGTGAACGTAGATTTTATGCTACCTTCGCCCGAGAAATTCATAGTCGCTGAAACCGCCCGTGATAACACGACTCTTCATGGGTGCTTCTCATTGATCGATAGGACTAAGCGTTTGTATAGCAGTCTGCGCAGCTTGCTTTTGCATGCGGAGAGACGCCGGTTCAGGCCCGGTTCAGGGCCCAGAACCGGTCTCAGAGAAATGTACCTCCCTGGATATTGATTATCTATATAATTGGCTGTGTGCTACTTGTAAGCCTGGAACTAGACGCTATTATCAGTCGAAGGGTATTGGCAAAAGATTTTACAGGAAGAAGGCGGCGGCACCAGGTCGATCATGCAACAAACAAGCGCAACCCCGGCTTCGACCACAACTGGGACGCACCCAAGCAACGAATGTACAACAAGCGAACCTGATGTCAGGGTCGACGAAGCGGGAGGTACAACGCTCACTGGTCTCGACACCGAGCCTCCCTTCTCGACGTTCACACATACACAAAAGAAACTCATCGTCTTAAATATATCCTTCATCGGTCTGTTGTCTCCTCTATCAGCAAGCATATACTTTCCGGCCATCAACACGCTCGCGAAAGACCTGCATGTCTCCACGACGGACATTAACCTGACAGTAACCACTTACTTGGTGAGTTGCTGTCTTCCCCAGCCTAAGACTGATGTGTTTCTAACATAGTATTGTAGATCTTCCAAGCTCTTGGGCCGACACTATTTGGCAATCTCTCCGACATCAAAGGCCGAAGACCAGCTTATATCGGATGTCTTACTGTTTCAATCGTAGCCAATATCGCGTTGGCCTGCCAAAGATCATATGCCGCTCTTCTTGTCCTCCGATGCGTACAAAGCTCTGGTTCAGCAGCCACAGTCGCTCTAGGCCAAGCTGTGGTCGCTGACGTTTCCACAAGAGCAGAAAGAGGGAAATGGGTTGCCTACGCGAGCATGGGAATCATGCTTGGTCCCGCTCTCGGCCCCACGATCGGCGGATTGCTTGATAAATATCTGGGTTGGCCATCTATCTTTTGGTTTCTGGCTATCTTTTCTGGAATTATGCTGATGGTCACGCTGTGTTTTTTGCCTGAGACTTGCAGAGCCGTCGTTGGGAATGGGTCGGTACCCCCTCAGCAATGGAATCGATCGTTGTGGTCCTGTCTTAGAAAGAAGAACCGTGTCCAGCAGACCGATACACTGCAGCGCTCAACTAAGAGACCAAGCCCGTTGGCTTCTCTGCTCATCTTGTTCAAGAAGGAAGACGGTCTTATCCTCGGATATGGCGCTTTCCTGTATGCAGGGTTCTACATCGTTCTGATCACGCTGACCGACCAGCTCTCCGAGCGTTATGGGTTCAACACTCTTCAGATCGGCTTATGCTACATACCTTTTGGTGTTGGGTGTATATTTTCTCGCTTCTCTGTCGGTATCCTTACAGACCGCAACTATCGCAGGCTTTCATCTCAGATCGATCCGTCCGGGGAATCAGCCCGCAGCACCAAAGAGTCCGATGCCTTCCCTATCGAAAAGGCACGTCTACAGATTGGCATCCCAGCAGCTTATGCTTCTGCAATCACCGTCATAACCTACGGCTGGGTGATGCAATACAAGACTTCTCTAGCAGGTCCACTGATCATGCTCTTCTTTGTCGGCAATACCACCACAGGAGCCTTCAATGTGTTCAGCACATTGATCGTCGACATCAATCTGCATCAACCTGGAACAGCATCGGCAGCGAACAACCTAGCCAGATGTGGTATGGGTGCTGCTTTTACCGCTTTCGCACAGCCCTTGGTCGGGGCTATTGGGATTGGGTGGGCTAGCACCGCAGTTGCTTTCCTTTGGATTCTGTTATCTCCTTGTTTGTGGGCTGTCATGATTTGGGGACCCAAGTGGCGTGCTGCGGAGAAGATGAAGGCCGAGCAAACCAAAGGTACGAAGTAATGGCTACTGGGAATGATGCGCAAGTGTGGGATGGCTTAGGGGTAACTGGTCATCATCGCAAAATGCTACAAACAAGCACTGAGATTTTGTGCGGAGAGCGAACCTACTATCCGACTGCACCTTCCATGGGTTCTTTTTTCTCGGGGTAGAAACTCGTCACCCAACTTGAGGGAGGATGTAACGCGGGTAGCTGTGGGAATACACAGCAGTCTCGAAGATTGTGGTTGTATGCAATGGAGTACGTCGAGGACTACTGTGCATTTCCACAGCTACAAGCGTCTTAGATCTTGGCACACGGGGAGGAGATAAAACAGAGGCTCTCACCTGTGGTCGATAGCAATATCCAACTCTTGCAATGCGAATTCATGTCAGCATGGGAAAATTGTGTCGAAATTGTTCGAATAATGGTCGGCTAGTAAAAAAAAAAAAAAGTATGAAGCTTGAAAGGTCGAGTGGAGGAGTGAGGAAAGAAGATAAATTTTGCGAATCAGAAACCAATCATTTGCGCCGTGAACTTTCTTCCAGAGGAAATGAAAAATGGTATCCCCGTTGTGACTACTAGATTACAAAATGCAGAATTCTCTTTGGACGGTTAATGCTTTTACAGCATCAAGTTGAGAGGGTTCTCAATGGCGGCCTTGAGCTCCTTCATGAACTCACCACCAACGGCGCCATCGACAACCTTGTGGTCGAAAGAACCGGTGATGACGATTTGGTCGTCCCACTCGATGCTCTCCTCGTTCTCGGAGGGGATGGCAACCTTCTTGACGGCACCGACAGCAATGATGCAGGCCTGGGGAGGGTTGATGACAGCGGTGAATCTGTCAATGGCAGCGTTCATGCCCATGTTGGAGATGGTGATGGTACCGCCCTGGTATTGCTCGGGCTTGAGCTTACCGTCACGGGCGCGCTTGCCGAGCTCCTTGATCTGGCTTGAGATGGACTCGAGACCGGTACCGTTGACGTTCTTGACAATGGGGGTCATGAGACCGACGGGGGTAGCGACAGCGACCGAAACGTCAACAGTGTTGTTTTGACGGATAAAGACGTTGCCGTTCTCCTCGCGCCAGCTTGAGTTGGCAGCGGGGACCTTACGGGCAGCAACGGCGAGAGCCTTGACGAGGAAGTCGTTGACCGAGAGCTTGTACTTGCCATCGGCGGCGGCGTTCAGGGCCTGGCGGAGCTTCATGAGCTTGCTGACGGAGATGGACGAGGCGACAAAGTAGTGGGGGTTCTCGTTCATGGACTGGACGAGACGAGAGGCAATGGTCTTGCGCATGGATGAGGCGGGGACATCCTCGTAGGCGGCGACACCAGCGGGGGCAGCGCTAGCGGTAGCAGCGGGCTTGAACTTCTCAATGTCCTCCTTGGTGACCTGACCACCGCGGCCGGTACCCTTGACCTGGCTGAGCGCGACACCCTTCTCAAGAGCGAGCTTCTGAGCAGCGGGGCTGAGCTTGGGCTGGCGCTCGAGAGCAGTCTGGAGGCGCTCGCCGGTGGACTCGGACTCCTGAGATACGGGAGCAGATGATGACTGAGTGGTAGAGGGAGCGGGAGCAGTGCTGGACGAGTTGGATGGGGGCTCGGAGGCCATGATGTCCTCCTGTCCCTTGGTCTCCTTAGCCTCCTTCTTTGCACCACCAGCGTCCTCGACGGTGAAGTCGTCGAAGGCAGAAACATCGGTACCCTCCTCGGCCATGACGGCGATGGGCTGTGACGATGTCAGTAAAGTGTTTGCTTGAGAAGCGGTTGTGTTCTTACGTTTCCAACAGCGATATCCTTTGAGCCCGAGTCCTGGAGGACCTTGATCAAAACACCCTCCTCCTGGAACTCGAAGTCCATCTGGGCCTTGTCGGTCTCGATCTCGACGAGGACATCGCCGGGAGCTAGAGCATCGCCGGCCTTCTTTTGCCAGGTACCAATGTTACCGGCGGTCATGGTGGGCGACAGGGCGGGCATGGTGATGACAGTGTGAGGGGGGAAGGCTGGATTGGCGAGCGGTCAGCGACTGGTCGTCTAATCATGAGTGGTGGTGCATACACTTGGAGGCATAGTATCTGCTGAGAGCGCCGAAGACGGCGGGAGACGCGACAGACTCTCTCGCCCTCAGCGACTGCAGACACAATCTTCCCGATGCGCGGGAGAGCAGAGCTGCGGCCGACATGTTGTGTGGTGTGTGGGTGGGAGGTAGTTGGGATAAGAGATTGGCGACAAGTTGGAGGACCAGGAAACACAGCCACCGAGCACAGCGAAGGACGAGATTGGTAGAGGGACGGAGAGAAGGTGTGCGAGAGGGTGCAGTGTTTCTGAACCTGAAGCTCAACAAAGGCCGTCTCGGACATTTTCCCAACTTCTCGACTTGGTCCGATGGTCTTGGCTCCCGAAAGGGTCAAAGCCGTGCCGACTTTTGCCTATCGTCTGCGGTCTCCGTCGACCATCTCCGTTGTGCTCTAGTTATGCATAATCTACAATATTCCAAGTCTCAAGGTACTCTGGAGCATACCTTTAGATCATGTCTGTATACCAATCTACAAGACTCAAACAGCTGAAGCTTGTTCTCCGTGATGTGTTCCAAAACCATCTACCTATTCATAGTCGGATTTGGCGGAATCTCGGAGGCTTGCTTCAAGTTGCTTGGCCCGCAAGCCACCGGTCATTAGCCCCATGGTTTGTTGTATTACATTGCATATCCATCGACCTGGCCAGTTTAATGCCACAAGCTTTAACGACTATACGTCCTGCCTAATTTCTGCCTCTCACATGTCGTATTGCTGTATACCCAATTGAACAAGCAGGCATGGCAGACAGCGAGGCTCCTGCTCCTCAACACAAGGAGTCTGATGTCGCTCTCGACCAGCATCAAATAAACACAAGGCCGCAAGTCAATATGGACTCAAGTCAGGACCTGCAAGATGTGCCTCTAGACACCTCTCCGGAATCTCCCTCAGACACACCTCCTGTTCTTACATACGAACCCGACGAGTCGACACCCCACCAAGACCATGCAGACATCGACACATCAGCCCCGGATGCCTACGCTGCAACAGAGCAGCTGTCTGAGCAGCCCGCCGTTCCTGCCATCACCACCCCTCTACCAGAACCTATACCCACACCGCCCTCCGAAACTGCTCCACAACATGCAGTCGACCCTCGTCTCATCCAGCCCAATCGCCAACGCACCGATTCGCAATCCACCACTACCACCTCGCGCTCAGTCACCCGTTCGTCCATGGTCTTTGTCGTGAGCGCTCTAGAAAAGATTGCCGCTTCCAAGGATGCTCGCAAGGAGAAGCCTTTGGCAGATGCTACTCAACGTGCCTTGTCCACAATCAAGACCCAGGGAGACCCAACCCAGACTGATCCCGAGATTCTTTTCGCGCCTCTGCAGTTGGCTAGTCGAGCGAATACTGTCGCCATCGTCACCACTGCTCTGGACTGTATTGGCAAGCTCATCAGCTATTCGTACTTTTCTGTTCCTGCCGACCCCAACCAAGAGAACCCGCAACCTCTACCACTCATCGAGCGTGCGATCGATACAATATGCGACTGCTTCCAGGGCGAAACTACTCCTGCCGAGGTGCAGATGCAAATCCTCAAATCCTTGCTGGCTGCTATTCTCAACGACAAGATTGTGGTACATGGTGCAGGTCTACTGAAGAGTGTTCGTCAAACTTACAATATCTTTCTGCTGTCCAAAAACAGCTCCAACCAGCAAATCGCTCAGGGTACCTTGACACAGATGGTTGGAACTGTTTTCGAGAGAGTCAAGACACGCATCGCTGGTCGTGCTGCTAGAGCCGAGTCCTCCAAGACTTCGCTCGCAAACGGCTCTGGCGAGAATGTCGAGTCCTTCTCTGAGACCCCAGATACTGAGCTACCGCGGAACTCGACGGACTTGCAAGAAGAAGAGGAAGAAGACGTTGATACGACCAGAATGACTCTGCAGACTTTCGAGACCAAAAAGAGCTTCGATGATGCTCGGATAGGTGACAATGCCCCTACTATGGTGACCCGTCTCAAGAAATCTCGAATGCCTGCTCGGACCACTTCTAGCAACGACGGCGTCCCTGCTATTACCGTACAGCCCGATGGTACTGACATCACTGAGGAGGATGAGGAAGACGAAATCTTCATCAAGGATGCCTTCCTAGTCTTCCGCGCAATGTGCAAGCTCAGCACAAAGACACTTCGTGTCGAAGAGACTGTTGATCTGAAGTCTCAGGGCATGCGTTCCAAGCTGCTATCGCTTCACATCATTCAGACTACCATTTTCAACCATCATGCCATCTTCACTTCACCTTTTGCGACTATTCGCAGCAGCTCGAATAATGATCCTACGAGCTTCACCCAGGCAATCAAACAATACATTTGCCTTAGTTTGAGTCGCAACGGGGCCAGCTCTGTCAACAAAGTGTTTGAGATCAGTTGCGACATCTTCTGGCTCATGATCCGTTATCTGCGAGTCACGCTCAAGAGAGAGATTGAGGTTTTCCTCAAGGAGATTTATCTCGCGATTTTGGACAAAAAGACGGCGCCTGCATTCCAAAAGCAATGCATTATCACAATCTTGACCAGGTTGGCTTCAGACCCTAGAGCACTAGTCGAGATCTACCTCAACTATGACTGTGATCGAGCAGCACTCGACAACTTCTACCAGCGTATCATCGAACATATTTCCAGAATTGCTAGTTCGCCTGTGCAGGTCACGGCGCAGCAGGAACTGTTGTACATTGAGCAGCAATCAAAGCATGGCAATGCTATGTCCGAGTGGCTCGCCCAGAGCACTCTACCTCCATCATTGTCCACTTCTACAATCGCAAGTGCACCGGACGCCAACCAAGACATACCTGCAGAGTATATCATGAAACAGCACTCGCTCGAATGTCTAGTGGAGACGCTACGCTCGATGGTCAACTGGTCACAGCAAGGTCTTAATGATGTTGCTGCATCTTTATCAAACCCTGAATCACGCAACTCAATCGAGGACTTCAGAGACTCGATTGACACTCGTGAGAATGGAGTTTCGCAGTCGCCTATAGTACCGAGCATGGAGGCTTCTGCGAATACCGTTCCCGGCACACCTTTAGCTGAGGACGACCCTGCTGAGCTTGAAAGAGTTAAACAACACAAGACTGCTCTCAACAATGCCATCAAGCAATTCAACTTCAAACCTAAGAAGGGCATCAAGGTTTTGATTGCTGGTGGCTTCATTCCCTCAGACTCGCCTCAAGATATCGCTCGATTCCTCGTCACCAACGACAGACTAGATAAGAAAGCCCTGGGCGAATACCTCGGAGAAGGCGAACCAGAGAATATTGCCATCATGCATGCTTTCGTGGACAGTATGAACTTCACCAAAACACGTTTCGTCGACGCTCTTCGAAACTTCTTACAGAGTTTCCGTCTGCCAGGAGAGGCCCAAAAGATCGATCGTTTGATGTTGAAGTTTGCCGAGAGATATACTGGAGGTAACCCCAATGCGTTCGCGAACGCCGATACTGCCTATGTGCTATCCTATTCGGTTGTCATGCTCAACACCGACCAACACAGTGCCCAAGTCAAGGTCCGTATGACTCCGGAAGATTTCATCAAGAACAACCGTGGCATCAACGATGGTCAGAGTCTGCCTGATGACTACCTCAAGTCTATCTTCGAAGAGATCGCCCAGAACGAAATTGTCTTAGATACTGAGCGGGAGAATGCTGCCAATCTAGGCATGTTGCCACAGGGCGGTGCCGGTAGCTTGGCTGCAAATATTGGTCAAGCAGTCGCCAACTTCGGACGTGATTTGCAGAGAGAGGCGTATGCTCAAGCTTCGGATCAGATGGCCACCAAGACAGAGCAGCTCTTCAAGGACCTTTTGAAAGCGCA
>SWBH01000328.1:0-13505 GCA_024195465.1 Aureobasidium sp. EXF-8845 | reverse complement strand
TCCAGTCTCGATCGCGTAGGCAGGGGTGACGATATCGGCGTTTGCATCGGAAATGTTGGTGTAAGGGTCAGGATACTTGAGGGTCGTGGCGTGAGGGTATAGGGGCCAGCCGGCGATGTGCACCTGTTCGCCCTTACTGACGGCGTAGGACTTGAGGAACGGGCTATGGAAGTCAGCGGTCTTGAACATCTAGCATGATTGACATATTCGTACTTCATGTTTTCCCAGCAGTTGAGTTGCCCGATGCGGCCGATCTCGGTGTCAACGACCGATTCGGTGGTGTCTCCAGTACCTATCGAGTCATTTTCAGAAACATCACTCTATCTCTCGTGATAAGATAGCACATACCATCACCAAAGACAAGTCTCTCAACGTGTGTGGCGCGAATCTTGCGGCGGTGGTTGAGGATATCACCAGTAGGCGAGATCAAGACCTGAGTGGTGTAAAGCGAGTTCAAATCAACCTCGGAGTAACCAAGAGATACGAAGATCTGGTTTTCCTTTGCAGCAGCGCGAATACGATGCATCTCAGGGCTGTCGCTAGGAAGACTGTTCTCGCGATACTTCTTCAAAAGAGGCAGTGACTCTTGGTAGTTGACACGCCACATCCAGTAAGGGTAGCCAGGGACCCCTGAGATCCTGTTAACATAGATCGAATCTGATTGTAAGGAATGCACATACAAAGCTCAGGGAAGGCAATCAGCTTGCAACCATTTTGGCCAGCTTCGTTGATCCAGTGGATAGTCTTCTGGATTGAAAGCTCGAGGTTGAGCCATCCAGGCTCAGCATTGACGGCAGCAGCCTTGTACTTCTTGATGGTAGCGACCATTTTGATGAGGTTTATGACGAAACAGGGATGGATTGGCTTGGTACTTGAAGAGGTGATGAGAGTAAATGGAGAAGTTAGAGTATGAGGATGCCTTTCATCGTCCAGAGCAATGAGGTTTATATATCTGACTTACCATTCTGGTCACTGTATCGTCCAATCCCGGAACATCGTACATCTCGGTGCCGTTCACACTCGATACAGTGGCGAAGCGTTCAGGCCAGCCTTGCTATCGCAGCATTCTCAGATGCAAATGCCTGATATCTCGTATGATTTAAAGCGTGACATGCGTACCAAATCCCGAGATGAGCAGCATCTGCTGTCACACGCTATTCCGAGATTCGGGGGTCCACATAATCGTTTCGGGCTTTGGTCGTGGTAAGGCGGCGGACCGGGATTTGCTGTGTGTCCCCGGATGTTCTTCTTCTTCATCAACGCGATAAATTCGATTGACACGATTGGAAATGGTACAATCGTGATATGTTGGAGACTGAGATAGGGCAGAGAAACCAAGCGTACTGTCATATGCCTGCGGTGTGCGATGGAATTCACGCGCAGGGATGATCGAGAGAACGAAACCCTGGGCAAGAATGGGGATCGTTCAGTGCAGGTTGGCACTCGAAAGCTGAGTCTTCCAGATCATTCAATCCATGTTGGAGTTTTAAAACCGACCTCCAGGTCTAAATGGAGACCTGAGCAGGCTGCTTGGGATGGAAATCGCGATGGAGAGCTGTGATTTGGTGTGTCAAATCTCGGCCCGAGGCGGAGAGCACGACCCTGTTTTCAACCTCACCTCCTGAATTATGTATCTATCAGCTGCATGACAAGTCCCAAAAGAAGTACATCTGCACATTATTCTGAACGGAGACCATTTGCATTATCTTAGTGATGTACTGTTGGAAGAATGCGCAGTTCTTCATGCAATGTTCTACCACAACCTCGATATCGAAAGAACGATCAATTGAGCCAATAAAGGAAACCCAAAACGCCGGAACAAGAACTTTTTAAGCCAAAAACACAATGAACAACATCGAGCCCTTCTTTGATGAGAGATGCCAGCCCAGAGCCCAGAACGAAACGTACTCCTGGAAGTAGACAACGGTACCGCGATCAAGAGTCAGAAGGTCCAAACTTCTCGATCCTGCTCTTGTCACGGGTCCAGAGATCAAAGAGGGGGTATTTGCTAGTTCGGTCAGTAGGGTCCATCGCACTCAGAGGCTTGATCCACTTTGTCATCAACTTCATCCCACCACGCCGCGCGCATCTCGGCCTTACGTTGTGAATAGGAATAGTCTCCAGGATGTGTTTCAGGAGCTGTGGATTGAGCGTATCTTCAAAGGCGGCAAGGACATCTTTTGCCTTGTAGTAGCCCTCGGGCTCATCGCTGGTCGAGCTAGGGACAGTAATGCTGGCCATCTTGAAGGTACACTCGACTGGTCCCAAGATGATGCTGTGTGTTGACAAAATGATGAACGGAGGAATTTGATCGGAGCTAGATGTGGTGAAAATATTGTGCGCGGGTAGTGTCGTCGCTATGCCAAGGTAAGACGGAACATTGGGAGTTCAAGGAGTGCAAAAAGATGACCCAGCTGGGAGTCGAACAAAAGAGTGTCGGTGCCTATTGCCGGGGTGTCATGACTTGACTAAGCGCCGCCAACGGAAATCTCTAAACGAGTCCCGCTACACCATCCGACCTGTTCAGTCGCCTTAGGGGATTCTCAGACGTTACACTATATAAAGGTAAATATCACATGACCCCTGACCTGAAGAGTCTTGAGTACATCCACATCCGTTGTTCTGTTGCTTTTACCTTTGAGGCGCTTGCAAACTCATCGCTCTGGTCATCTTATATAGCAACCTAAACCATCTTACCCTCCTGATATCACCCGCAGCCATCTTATACACATTGACAAGTGATTGAAAGATTCTAGCAACCTTCTATCTGCTCGTACATGCCTACACAGCTGTAGAACCCCTTTCTAGGTCTCGCAATTATACAAAACAAGAGGAACAGCTATCAAATGGCATAGTTTCTTCTGGATCAGAGACAACATCCACTGGGACGAAACCCACAACTGCATTTGCTATCGCACCCAAACCCAAAACTATATAGCTTAACTCTTGTCAAACGCTTCAATCAACCCTCGAGCTTTTTCCAGCTTTGTCCTATGGCAAGTTTCGAGAGGAATCTGAGCCGAACAAAGCAGAAGCTCAGTCAGGAACATGCCGGCGAATTGAGTCTCTAGTTCTGTAGCAATCGCCTCTGAATCAATGCAAAAAGATCATGCCGTAGACTGGAGTGTGTACACTGTTTCCTAACCGCCCATCCCTCATCGGGCCGCTCGAACGTCGACCACAAAGCTCTGGGTATTGTATACCCGTTGCATCTATCCCCAATTCAACCAACGTCTAACCCGAAGAGTTTATGTCTTCGCTCCTGTATCTCTCGACCCACGTTACCCCACCAGTCGACTTCTTGTATTTGCATGGACTCAATTTCCGTCGGCAGGTCCAAATTTCTGATGTCTGTGATAGTGTGCCCAAAGCTCGCAGTAAGGCTGCTTGCTGCTAGACGTCAGTATTGTACAAAGGGTAAATAGGTGGATATGCTTACGTCTGTTGCTCAACTAGCTTCGCAAGCATGCTGGCTGTGGCGCTCAGAGCCCTGTCACTCATCTTGTGTACTTTCTTTGAGCCCCTGAGTAGTTGGCGAGCTGTATGCTCGTGGAGTTTCTTCCCTTGCTGAGCGAAACTTTTGATGTCCTCTTGTAGCAGCACATAGATGGACTGTGCAGATTTTGCGTCGTCGTGCATTGCTTGAATCTTCCGAACGTCATAGGACCGCATGGACGAGCGATTGAACCCAAGCAAAGCAATCATATGCATGGCGGTTCCCACGTTGTAATCGTCCAGCGGCAGCCCAGGAAGGACATGAACTCCTGGACATTTGACATCCAACTCGCAGATGGGGACCGGACAGAGAGCGTAGGCACATGTCTTGCGTCTCTTCCTGCACTCGCGACAGGTTGACTCGTGGTCGCAGTCAAGGCCCTTGTCCCAGCAGTTAGTGCAGATTGAATACATGTTCTTCCTTCTCTGGACCTCTGACAGGGGGATGTTGGTTCTGAAGTTCGCGGCAGGTCCAGGACCATACCGTTGCTTCGCAGGGGCAAGTCCACGACTCACGCCAGGAACCTCATCATGGCCGACCTCTCCTGCATCATTTGGAGATCCGTCTCCACTCTCGTTCTCAAGGGATAGGCTACGATGGTGATGTCTAGTAGACGGAGTGTATTCGATAGCAGGGCGTGGAGTTTTGGCAGGGCTTCGGCTCCTACCACTTCCACGACGTAGCAAAGGAGGTCCCGATCGGCGAATTGAACGGCCTTCATAGGGGTTACGGGCTCTCTTAAACGCAGGTCTGGTCGCTTCTCCAGCAGATGAATCCAGACCATTGTTCTCCGGACAACCATCGCGGTCCTGTACATGAGGAGCGTATCTGTCTCCATCACCCTCAAGTCCCCTGATTGGTGCCAAGGGAGGTCCATTGCGAGGTTGTCTGCTTTCTATAGCGCTGTCGTCGCGACCTCCACCTTGCTGACTACGAGCGAAGGCAGCAGACTGTGGTTCCAAGGCTCCACTTCGAAAAGAGTTGTGCTCACGCGTAGGAGCTCTGTGAGAGGTAAGGGCGTGGGATCTGGTATCGCGGACATGGGTAGAAGGTGCAGGGGAATCGTGGAGTTCGCGGATCGGGAGAGGCGTGACCGGCTGATGTGCAGGGGTTGCGGCGAGTGCATCAGGAGGATTGTTACGTCTCACTGATACCGGGATCCATGTGTGCTATTGATGTGTATTAGAAATGTGTTTGATCATCGGAAAGCCAAACTCACAACGTATGATGGGATGCGTGCAAGGGCTTCATCAAAGGCATGCTTAGGCACACGCCCATCAATTACTACAGCGCGAGTAGCCAACTTCCAGTCGTCCAGCTCGTAGAAGCTTTGCTCATTGGCGTCTTCTTGGTGAATAGCCGCAGCTAGAGCGGCAGACTCGCCAACGCCCGCATCATCTCCTAATCTCCAACCACACTAATCAGAAATATTAGTATTATGCTACGAGCGATGTCTGAAAGAACTTACAATGCCTGGTGTCATGTTCTCAAGGATTTGTTCGAATACCCAGCCAGCCACGTGCTGGCCATAACGAGTTCGAGTAGCATGGAGGGTGGCAAGTTCCCAATCTTCCAGATCATAGTCGAACAGCGCTGTGCGGCCTTCAGGCAGTGTCTCTACTTGTGTCTCGACTTGAGTCTGCGCTTGGTCTTGATATGATGCTGGTTCGAGAGCGAGAGGATCATGTGCTCCATCATCGTGAGCGTCGATGCCTGCGTTGAGAGTGGCGCTGATGGCGTCGTGCTCAGGAGGATCCACTACTGATGGATCCATGACAGTGTTGTGATGCGGGTGTTCCATGATGACTTGTAGTGCGAGTTTCGTAGAGGATGAGACGCCGGCCGAGGCGCAAGTGAAGAACACGGTGACAGGAGCCGTGAGAAATCATAAACAAATTTTCCGGATATTGCGAGTGCGAATCGGAAAATGCAGCGTACGAACATCGATCTCCGGTTGCCATCAGATACCAGTGCAGATCTGTCAAGATGCAAGATACTCTCCAAGCCGCCGATCCTTCCACGGAAACATATCTCCTCATCATAGAAGGACGGCAGTATCTTTCGCTGCACGAGTATGAGGAGACCAAACGAGTGCTCAACATCAGTAGAGACATACATACGTCTACCCTTAGTATCGAAATGTGCGAAACACTGAACTTCTGTGTGGTCAAGAAACGGTACTCCTCGTTGGACACCTGGAGTAGAAGACTCGCCAGCTAGATCATCACAACACAAGTCCTTATGAGCGATTGTTGATGGAAGTATTGAGCGAGCTTAGAGCTCAGTGAAATGATACAAAGGAAACAGACACTGTACCAGTGAACTTGCAGCAGGGCAAAGGACCTTTGTGTGCAAAAAGTTGAGTATTTGGTACTTACCAGAGTCGAACTCGAGCCCGGCAAAAAGAAACCCGAGTGGAGGGTGAGGGTTTAAGCAACGAACAAACAAAGCCATCAAACTATAGACACTCCCGCGTTAACGTTGGTCCAGAAATTCTGGCCCGATTGGTCCATTGCCCGTTGGAAGATGTCAAACTTAAGGCCAATATGTATTTTGGTGCGAACATGAGCATTTGTTCCTTTGATGCATCGAGTAATGTCTTTCCAATCGCAACCAATGTTGTGATGATCAAGAGAACGACCCAATCAGAAAGTCTCATACGAATATCACAAACCGATTGGGCCAAGGACAAAGACTGCGAACACTAAGTGCTTGCGGCAAAAAGAACTCTGGTTCGGTAGCAGAATCGAACACAGGACCGTCAAAAAGAAACCTGAGGTTGACGGTGAGGGTTTAGACAACGGAACGATTAAACCATCAAACTATAGAAACTACCGCGTTAACGTTGCTCCAGAAAGTCCGGTCCAATTGGTCCGTTGTCCATGGTGGGTATCAAAATCAAACAGCATATATAGCTTGCTGCATGAGGTTCTGGTGTAACCCTCGCAACGTCAGGGGCGTCTCTCCCTTTGCTGATCACGGCCTATCGCTATCACATACCGTATAGCAAGCCACCAGTGATCTGGAGGACGACTGGAGGAGTCTGTACAGTCTAACGTTCAGGGGCTTAGCTGAAGCTGACGCTAGACTATGGAAAGTCTTCTAATTGTCGAGCGTGTGATTGAAGTTCTCTGATTTGCACCTTCCTACGCTCTGCAAGTGCTCGATTTCAAGTCAAGGCAAAAAGTGCCGAAGAGCACGAGAAGGTGTATCAACCATTAGAGCGGCAGCGTTACGGAACATTGTGTTTTCTTTTTCTTGATGGAGTAATGAAAGATTGCGTGCGAGTGTACCTACCGATTTCTGGCCCTTTCTTTCCCGACCTCACCTTCATCGTCCCTTCAGCGATAATTGGTCCCAAGCCCGGTAATATCAAAAAGGGTTGTGTATGCCCAAATCAATGAGCTTCCAAACCTCCATGTTTCATCGCCCCCAATGCTTGTATCAAAGACTGTGCTGCTATTTCTTGGAAACTTCATAACTTGAACCATAGAATATGCCCAAAAAATTGCTTCCAAGCTGATGGTCTGGCTATCGCTGCATTCCCTCGACCACGAAATTAAGAACAACCAGAAAGCTACGTCTGTACTTCTGAATCGATCATCGGCGTGTCTTGACTGTCAAGCTGACCAGCTTGCGGAGATGTAAACAAGCGTTGTCGGTTCTCGTGCTCCCAGAGTTCAACGAAGGGCTTTTTTCTGCACACTGTTGATCGATGCTCATAGTAGATTGGTATCGTATACTGACTTCTTCTCTTTGACTAGCTCTACAATGGATCGAGCTTTGGCCTTGAAGACCTTTTTGTGGATCCGTGGGACCTTGTCAGACTCGCGGAGCAACTTTCTGACTGCAGAGTCGTTAAGGCCGTTTCCTTGCTGGAGGATTTGCTGGATCTCTTGCTGAAGTCGGAGGTAGATCTGTGATGATGAGGTCGGGTGCTGTAGCTTGGTCTGCATCTGAATGGTATCGTAGGTCTCGAGAAAGGAGCGCTTGATATCAAGAAGGGCAATTAAATGCATGGAGGAGTCAAGCTTGCGAGTCGGAGTCTCTTGCGAGAGGGTTTTGACATCATGGATGCAAGGGCACTTGATGTCGAGAGGGCAGCTGCCGCCAGAGATGCAGGTGATGTAGGCACACACTTTGCCACTGGCTCTACACTCGCGACAATGCTGTTGATGATCACATGGCAGATCCTTCAGTCAGCAATTGACGCAAACAGCGTAGTCATTCTTCTCGCTTTCCAACTTGTCCAAACCGCGCCGACGGTCAGAGCCATCAGTTTTGCACACGGATTCTCTTTCAGTGGCATGATCAACTGCGACGTCGACATCGTGACGCGGAGTAAAGCCTTTCTCGCTACGATCGCGATAAAAGGAAGGGCGTGTAGCTGCAGTTGGGCTGCGGCTTCTGCGGCGTGACGAAGCAGGTCTACCACGATGGAAGGTGGCTTGAGTTGTGCGCTCCTTGCTTTGACTACGACTGTGGTCACGGATTGAGATGACATCTTGACCGTGCTGACTGGATGGGCGGGCGATCGTGGAGTGGCGGAGGACGAGAGGAGGGTGTGAAAAGGGGGCCATGGGTGGTTTGCTGCGGAAGACCAGACCGCGAGACTCAACTGACTGCGCGTCAATAGCAGTGTCAATGTTGTTGTCGCGATCAGGAAGTTGAGAGTTTACGCTGTCGGCAGCCTCGGGCTCGTTGCGCAGGCCTAGCGATCGATTGACATAGTCCTGCTCCTGTTGCTCCATTGCAGGCGTGCGTTGTAGTGTGATTGTGGTGTGGTTTGTCAGAGGACAAGGGGACGGAAAGGGAAAACTGGAAGTTTGGCAAAACAAACTTTGCGGAAGCGTGAAAGCGAAGTCCGAGGCGATGAAAAAGTGAAGGGGTCAAAGCAGTTGCAATCTATGGGGCTGAGAACAACGACCCTTGACCGTACAGGAAGACGGGTGCACGACGATTGAAGGGTGTGATATCTTTCTAGAGGGGGCAAGAGAGACGTGCTTGATAATACGAAAAGACTTACGGATGCTCTGGAACAGACTTATTGGCATCGTTCCCGTACTGAACACTACTTACGCCTTGCCCAGACCCTCCAATCTCCAATAAAGACTTCGACATCCTGCTCGACATTCTCAGGAAACACCACGCACACCGTATCCCTGACCGATGGCTCGAAGCAAGAAACCTACTGCAGCCACTGAATCCTGCTTGCGATCCAGTCCAACAGCCACATATCATCCTATATCTCTCGCTTCGATATGCAGTGATAGACCGCGTTGATAATCTGTGACACACGACTGATTGCCAGCCTGCCGATATCTCATTTCCGTCGAGTTGGGCCGAGCTTCGGCGCTCTCTCCTCACGGTTGTAGAGTTCTTGGAACTCCGGTTTCCTGTCATTCATGCGTTAGCAACCTGGAAGTATTGAGTGCAATCGCACTTACTTCTTTTCTTTGAGACACTCGACGATCAAGTCGATCTTGTGAGGCAATGCTCTACCAGCTACTTCATGCTTCAGGAGAAGTTGTTCGACAAGCTCTCTGCAGACGCTCTGATCACTGCGCACTGCTTCTTCGAGCTCGGCTGCAATGTGGCAGTATATCTGCGCAGCTGAATCAGACTTGCGGAACATGTTTCGGATCGGCCTCAAGTCGTGACCTGCTGAGGATGGGGACTCTAACTCCAAGAGAGCGATCAAGTGCATCGAACTGCTCACACAATGCGCAGTGTCCTCGCCCTTTTGAACATGGTATGCAGGACACCTTGAATCTCTGGGGCAATTTCTCAAAGGACAAAGAACGTAGAAGCAGGTTCTCCCACCTTTGGCACATTCGCGACAGAGCACTCCTGAGTCGCACTTCAACCCCTTGGACCAACACTCGACGCAGATAGCATATTGATTCTTCTTCTTCTCAAGAGGCTCTGTCACGGAAGCAGCGTGAGCCCGACGAATTGTTGAGGTAGACAATGAAGTGGTAGTTCCATGTATAGCGCCTTGCACTCTGGCTTGAACGTGGTCAGAGACACCGCAGCCATGCCCACTGTGATCGTGGGATAGGGAATGATGTGCAGAAGTCAGGTCGGCTTGCGGAGCGCCATACTGAGATAGAAGGTTGTCAACGGCATGACCGATATCTCTCTTGTGACAGAGCCCTCTAGGGACGGTATCTTGTCGATAGATAGAAGCTGAAGGACGTGAAGAGTCAGGAGAAGCATCACGTGCAGGTCGTCCGATGGTGTAACGGTGAGAAGCTTGATCACGATCTCTGTAACGCTCGTGCTGCATAGTTTTGCCCGTGTGAGTAGTGCGAGTATGACCAGGCTCTCTGCGAGCATGATCTGATGGATTAGCTTGCTCACGAACTACCGGACTGCGACTTCTGCCTCTGCCGGCTTCATGCTTGCGGCCGCGCTGAACGGTGGCCCAAGCAGCATTCTGCTCAGGGAGTGGTTGGGCACGTTTCAA
The DNA here is from genome assembly GCA_024195465.1 of Aureobasidium sp. EXF-8845. Lineage (NCBI taxonomy): Eukaryota > Fungi > Ascomycota > Dothideomycetes > Dothideales > Saccotheciaceae > Aureobasidium > Aureobasidium sp. EXF-8845. The sequence continues at coordinate 3,540 of SWBH01000328.1, read as the reverse complement.
ACGTGGATGACTGGCAGTTTGATCAAGGGAGCGGCGATCAACCTGAGTGTTAACGAGAGGTGGCGGAAGCTGCTGTTGTCTTTGTTTCTCATGGGAGCGAGCAAGATCTTCATTCTTGACCCCATTGTTGACTTGTGGTAGGTAGGGGGTGGGAAGTGGGCGTGCTTGAGAACTCCGAGAGACCTGATCACGGCGAGGTCGGTGGGTCTGAAGGGCCTGATCGTGTGGCAGATCAGAACCTCTGGGCTCGATTGACGGACGGAGTGCCAGAGGGGGATGTTCGATCCTCACCACTCGAAAGATGACACGAGTTGCAACAAACTTGTCGAAAAGCTCCTTGCAGACAAGACCGTTGAGGATTGCATCGTCGATGGCGACGGTGTACAGGGCGAGGGAACAGACATGGATCTTTTGAGGGTCTGCGCCGGGCATGGGACTATTGGTGTCGTACGCAATGATGTTGTCGAAGGTCTCCTTGATGAGATTCGTGCCCACTGTCGCCAGTGCGGCTGCTCTGTTGTAGATGACTGGGTTCTGCCAGCTCAGAGGGCGAGGGCCTCGTAGCTCGGCATCAAGTGCGGCGTCAAGAGCGGCGCGGTTAGGTTTGCGGTCCACTGGCGAACCCCTGATGACGTGCTGATAACCATCGTCCATGGTGGATGGTTATAGTCGTAAGGGATATTGAGGTGTAGACGTTGCTGATCAGAAGGTATTGGAGGTGCGCGTGTGGCAGTCAAAGTCTGGTGAGGTAGAACCAATGATGAAGTGAAAGTGAGAAACGGACGTTGTTTACATCAGAAAATTGGATCACAACTTTCCCGCAATAGCGATGAAAATCGGGCTTGCAGTTATCCAAAATCAGAAACAACTTGGGATTCGACCTGTATCCAGAGAGAGATAGACGTCCGCTCCGTTCTCAATACTCTCGATCGGTTCATAGAGAGCAATTCAAGCGCGCCCTGTTGACTTGTCTTCGACAGGCAAGAACTACGCTTTGGTGACTTGTAGGCTTTCCAAACGCTGTGAACAGAAAAGAAAAAGACAAGGCGGACACGAGGTGGTTCGAACACAGCATCTTGAGGCTACGAAAAAGAAAAAGATGAGATAGCCGGTTACTCTACCCTTGAGCTAAGTGACAGCGTGACCACGAAGGGGCGGGCTCTCGCACCCAAGGGCCTGATTGGCTCGCTATCTCGGATGGTGGAAGTAAGAACTTCGCGACATATATAGTATAGGATAGACTTGCGCAAACACGTGTATGGTATGCAACCACCCTTGGATTCCTTAGAATCATTGTTGTAAGGGTCATCTCTTGCTCAACAACATAGATGAGCAACCAGAAAGTTTTGCTACCAGGTGTTGCCAGTGCAAGCTTTCCAAAAATCAGATGAGAGGCATGCCAGACGGGACTTATAAAGGGACTGTTGATCCAGTCGACTTGTGTATCAGATTTGGGGCGGGAATGCTAGATCTGAGGAGCGCAACACAACCCCTGACGTGCGCGTTGCTTTCAGTGTCGGGCAGTATAGGTGTGCACGGAAGTTGAGCACTCGTAAGTAAGCCGTCAAGTACAATGATTCAGTGGCAGCAGGCTGGATATAGCGTCTGCAAGAGCCCTTAAGTTTACAGAGCCGAGTCAGGGGATAGAAGCCACGAGCACTTCCTGGTCCGGTCGGTTCTCTGTGACAGGTCCGACCATCTCTACATCACAAAGCAACCCGCAAGTTTTTCGAGAAGCAGCGACACGGTTACCCATACGTAGCCAGTTGGGCGGACAGACACACAACAGCTTGATTCTTCGTCCATGGATAACAACGATTTCATCCGAGAATAGCCAGCGGCGGTTCCAGCCCTCTCACTAGCCGTTTTCGATATCGCCCGAACGAGCAGAGATTGGAGCAACTCATGGTATCACGAAGTAATTTGTTATAACCGGATAGGCAGAGAATCTTAGAGCAGGGTCGTCCACAAGCAGGCATTGAGCCTGAGCATAAGAGACCGATCGTATGCTACAAGGTTTGACAACTTCTCCTTCTCCGACGACCGGGACATCCACGACGATGTGTCATTATAACCAGCCAGCGTGGCCTGCTTGCGGACATGTCGAATCTCGTACATTCAACCAATGCGAAGGTGCTCGCGAGAGAGGTCAAACATGCGGAGAAAGATACTGGCGTGTGGTACAATCGACTTCAAAGACCAAAGACTGTCCACAGTGTACAGCCAACAAGAAAGCCGACAAATCAGGAGAAGGAATGCGAAAGGATGTACGGTCTTTGTGGGGTGTATAACCAAGGCTACCTCGAGGAAAAGCGGAGTGAGTTGAACAAAGCGAGAAGCAGCAAGCTGTTGAGACTGCTCAGCAGCAAGGGTGTTACAAATGCTGACTCTCCGGATCGATCGAGCAGGTGGAAATGCGACAAGTCATCTTTCAGTTGACCTATGGAAAGGGTCTCTTCATATTCGGACTTCCGATGTGTCTGAAGTAACTCTGGTCTGCGATCTCAGAACCGGACTGATGGAACCATGACTTGTCAGCAAGCCCACATCGAGAATGAGTGGCGTCTGTATATAATTTAAGTGGAACGCAGGTGTCTTTCCGCAAGGCTGGCTGTCAGCAGAGGGACCTGCTTTTGGATCGTAGCACAAAGCGTGATGGATGTGGTACAGAACGCCACGATCTGGGGAAAGGGCGACGCAAAGGATGCTGCAAGCGGTATCCAAGTCAGGGAGGACGATTAAAGGCCAAAAAGTCCGCAGTTCTTTCTTGCTGATCAAGATAAACTTCTCTTCCATTCTTGAAGCTTGTTCTTGATCGTTAAACTAATCATCAACCATCTTCATGTGCCGATATGAAAGAATGGTCTGGCCAGGATGTCGACATGAAAATGAGGCGCTAATCACACCATGCAAAGTAGCACTCCAGAAAGGAAGGGCTTGCGAGTGGCTTCAATGCCAGCATGAAGTTGTTCCACACCGCAATGAATGTCCGACATGCAAAGACAATGGAATCAGCACTCGAAACCCGGATTTAAAAGTCTACAAGTTTCATGCTTGGATGCCACGAGATGGAGTGGAAATCAAAGTAGGATACTTGAGGGAGTGACGTGGCTGTCGTGTTGTCCTATGGTCACAATGTCCAATTCGTTGTACTCATGGGAAAGGGCAGTATAAAATATACCTGCCAGATAAACAACCCTCAGAAGCAGTACATCCTCAAGTAGTCAAAGGAAGCCGACCGATATCCAAGAGAAATTCACAAAGTCGTTCCGGTAAGTCCAACTAGATCCATTCCTATCACCTGGCTGATTTGTTCGGTCAAGACAGACAATCCAACCGGAGTCATACTTCAAGATGTGCAGAGAGCAACGCAAAGTCTGGTATCAATGCCGCCATGAGCTCGTCTACAAGTACTACTGCCGCACTGCCAAACGTACAGGCGTAGCATGTCCAGCCAACGAGTGGCAGTATGAGAAGTTGGAGCACTTTGGAGGAACCAACATCCCCTGCGAGCATCCAGATTGTGTAAGATGGAATCGA